>CM042834.1:267660069-267700069 GCA_023653725.1 Bungarus multicinctus | reverse complement strand
ATGGACTTGGCAGTGTGCACTTTCATGTCAATGTCCACTCCTAGTGACTGCCTGGAGAAGACTCTTCAGCTTTCATAACAAGATCTTTGTCTTCTTCTTTCAAGGGTTGAGAGAGAGCCCGCCACTTAGCTGGCTTTGGGCCTAAGGCAGCACTAGAAGTCACAATCTCCTGATGATTGATCCAAAGTTATCCAGCCAGCTTTCATGCCCAAAGCAGGACTAGAACTCACTGTCCTCTGGTGATTGTCAAAATCACCGAGCTGGCTTTCATGCCTAAGGTGGGACTAGAACTCACAATCCCCTTGTGATTGGCTCAAAGTCACCCAGCTGGCTTTCATGCCTAAGGCACCAGTAGAATTCACTGTCTCTTCTTACATATTCTCATCATATGCTAAATAAGAATGGAATAGAATAGAATAGAATAGAATAGAATAGAATAGAATAGAATAGAATAGAATAGAATAGAATAGAATAGAATAGAATAGTTGGAAGGGACCTTGGAGTACTGAGGTCTTCTAGTCCAACCCAGTCAGGAAACTCTATACCATTTCAGACAAATTGTTGTCCAATCTCTTTTTATAAACTTCCAGTGTTGGAGAATTCACAACTTCTAGAGGCAAGTCATTCCACTGATCAATTGTTCTGTCAGGAAGTTTCTCCTTAGTTCTAGGTTGCTTCTCTCCTTGATTAGTTTCCACCCATTGCTTTCTGTCCTGCCTTCTGGTGCTTTGGAGAATAGGTTGACCCCTGAGATATCAGGGGTCATGTCATCCCTAGTCCTTCTTTTCATTAAACTAGACATACCCAATTCCAGCAACTGTTCTTTATATGTTTTAGCCTCTGGTCCCCTTTAAGCAACCTGACAGAAATGTGGGATAAGACCAGAGACAAAATGGATGGTAGGACCCAAGGATAAGCAAATTGGTATCAAAGGAAGGATGAAATGAAAAAGAATTAATTATTAATTTAATAAAAGAACTAGATTCCCCTGACCAGGAGCGCTTTGCCCTGAAAAGAGACTAACTGGACAATTAGATCACATAGTCATCCTATAACTAGTTGGGATTGGATCACATCAAATGCTAAGCAAGACTTGTTCAAGCAAAGCACAGCCGGTAGACCAGTTCTTATCTGGTTCTTCTTTTCTATAAAGGGACCCAAGTAAGATCAATCAAAGGTTTGAGGATACTAAATTGAACACTAAAGAGTGTTCAAATTACAGTGTTGCACATGGAGTGATTTTGGAGTGCGCTCAGAATTTGGCAGTAATGCCACTTACAGTCAATCCAGGACATGCATGTAATTATTGTTCCAGCTGGCCATTTTTTGTAAGCTTCCCTTGCAAAAATAAAAATAAAAAACAAGGACAAATAGGATGAAAAACAGTCTTCTATCCCAGGGCAGTAGCTCTTTTGAATTCTGCTGTATAGTGCAGCGTTGGTGCGGTGTTGGGGGGTTTTCTGTTCAATGTGTGGAAGGTGAAGGATGTGTGTTTGCATTTATTTTCATGGTCATGGTCATGATGTGCACTGAAGATGGTGTTTGATTTCGTTGTACGAGGTGCAGTGACAATAAAGTAAACTAAACTAAACTAATACTGTTCTGAAATCCATATGATTTTCCAGGAAGAATCAGCAGTGAGTCTGTAGAGATTCTCCCTCATGGCTGTCCCAAAGGTGCTTTTTCAGGAGGCAACTGGACTTCTTTCTTGTTTTCTCTTTTGAAAATTGTGGTTTGTCCTTTGAGACTGGAATGACTGAGAATCTCTACAGACTTTTAGCTATACAATTTGGGATGGACACCCTTGGAATGGTGTGGGAGGAGGAATGCATTTCCAGGGGGAAAATTGCAGACTACAGAAACCAGGAGTATTACTTAGGTGACTCTGAGGACATAGATAAACCTCCAAATGCTTCAATGACCCTCTAAAACACGGGTGTCAAACTCAAGGCCCCTGGGCCAAATCTGGCCTGCAGGTTGCTTAGATCTGACCTGCGTGGTTGCCCTGAAACAGTGAAGGACCGGCCCACAGTGCCTCTGCCAGCAAAAACAGAGCTCTCTCCCGGAGTCCATTTTTGCTGGCAGAGGGCTGCAGGATGTCGAGCTGGTCATGCCTATTCTGGCCACCCCATCCCAGCCACACGCTCAGCCTCCCCTGAGGTCAAACATAACCCTGATGAGGACCTCAGTGAAATCAGGTTTGACACCTCAGCTCTAAAAAAATGCAGATTACCAGCTGACTGCAAGGAATATAAATCCTTCCATTCTCCACTATCCTATCAGAGTTGAAGAAACTTCTTGGATGAGAAGCAAAAGGAAAAAAAAACCCAAGAAAGTCCAGTTGCCTCCTGAAAAAAAAAGCATATTTGGGATAATCAGCAGTGAGGCCCTGTTCTGACCAGGCTTCCTTAGAAAGTATAACACACAGTCTTAGTGCCGGCAAAACCTCTTTTATTTCCACGGCTGTGAATTACGTTCATTCACAGCCTGCAAGGCTTCACAAACAGTCTTTCAGGGGAATGTTGATAAACACCCACCCTTATCGCACTTGGAATGCGGCCAGAGAACTCATTGCCAGATGCAGGGCAAGGCCAAACTTGACACAGAGTCAAACAGAACTTTTCAGAGCTTGAATCGACCAGGCGAACTAATTGCTTCCTGCAAAAGCTCACGTCCTGTTCCCACCTCTTTTATGTCCTATGGGAGGAGGCAATCATCTCCGAGGTGTGGCCTTACTCCTGAGTCAACCCTGCTTTCTCAATTGTTCTTGTCTTCTGGTAGCCCTGCGCATGTGGTTCCAGAAACTCCCCTGCTTCACTGTTGTCTGAGTCTGAAGACAGCTGATGACTGCCAGCCTGCCCTGGCCCCAATGCCGAGCCCTCGTCCAAACCCTCCTCAGCCTCCAAGACTGGTCCAGGCTCTTCCCCAACCTCTTCGCTACTGTCCAACTCTGCTGCCAGCTCCACAACAGGCCCTTCTGAGTAAACAGCAGAAGAGATGGACCACAAGAGGGTAGAAGATAAGTTTTCAATTTGGCTTTAAATGAATTCCCTGCATTTGCACCTCTGACATCCACAGGAAGTAAGTTTCACAAATCTCAATTTATTTTATAGGGAACATTTATTGATTTTTTTTTTATGGTCTCGCTTTGTTCTTCCTTCCCATCTCCAGTTCTCCTGCTTTCTTTCTTTCTTTCTTTCTTTTTTTTTGCTGCCTGGATTGATTTAAGAGACTCACGGTGTGGTAACTCAGAAAGTCTCTTGTCCTTTCCTTGTCTCCACCCATCAGCTGAACACGTGTCAGATTCATCTATCATCACAAATATGACATTTACCGTACAATTGACACCGAAAACTAGGTTGGATAATGATCGTCCAATGCCATTTCATACTAGTCTGATAGAAATCAAATCCAGCGTTCGGAGCAAAATGGATGTCATCCAGAATTGTGTGACTTTTGTACATCACAATTGGTAAGCCAACCTTTCCCCCTGTAATGCTCTCTAAATACTTTGGATCTGAGTCTCGCAGATTCTGACAACTTGCTTAAATGAGTTAGCTGAAGACCAAGAAGCTGCATTCACAATACAAAATAACCTTGTGTCAGTCTTGGAAGCCATATTTTATTTAGAAGTGCCTGGGAATTTGGGAGGGGGGATTTCATAGAGAGAGGCAGAAAATTAGACTCTTTCTCAGAGAGTCAAGGACATGTTGCCTTGCACCTGGAGGGGAATTACTAGAGGGATGTCTCCAACTGGGACAATGACTGGATTGGACCTTTTGATAGACTGGTGGGTGCAGGGGATGGCTCTTTGAATTTATTTTGGGAGGGAAAACATGAAGCTCTCAGATTTAGGTTTTCCCAGATGTGCCAAAGTGACTTCTTTAATAAATTCCTACTTGGATGAATTTTGTTTCTGAGTGCTGAATGAGAATGGGGAGTTTTCTTGGTTAAGACTGTAACTGTAGTAATTATTCCTCCATAGCATGGACTATTTGAAGGGTTGGGGTTTTTTTTTACAGTTTTGTTCTGTTTTTGGTATCTACCTTCAGTAACATTGTTGAGAAGATATTGAATCCTGGCTAAATATAAGGCCCTTCTGAATTTTGGGATTGTTGTGTGGCTTAAATATCCAACTGGTTGGAGAAGATGAGCAAAGGTTCATGTGTAGGGCTTCTGGAAAGTCTGCTTGCAGCTCTAGATCAATAGCCCACAGTTTGAGATCAACCAAGCATCTGTTCATTAGCCCACAAAGTTGATAGCTGTCCATGAAAAGCCATAAAAGTTGCAATTTGGTATGTATTGTCTGGCAATCAAGATATATGCACGGCATCAACTCTCTGTCAACATCCAGCTTGAGTGTCCAAATAAAAGGCCAGGATCATTTCATTTCTGAAAATCTTACTGTTTATTGAATATGTTTCATGGTAATGGTAAGGTAAAACTAACTATGAAATTCTCGGTTCACAGTATTAAACAATGATTTTCCCAGCCAAAGCCCCAGGCTTCCACAAAATTATCTGCTACAATGCCCTAACAGTTAATGACTATTTCAGCTTCAACCGCAACAATACAAGAACACACAACAGATACAAACTCAATGTAAGCCACTCCAAACTTGATTGCAGAAAATACAACTTCAGCAACAGAGTGGTCAATGCCTGGAACGCACTACCTGACTCTGTTGTTACATCCTCTAACCCCCACTCATTTATTTATTTATTTATTTATTTATAAAATTTCTATACTGCCCTTCTCCCTAGGGACTCAGGGCGGTGTACAGCCAATCTAGACCCCAACAGTAATACAAAAGTTAAAAGGAATTAAATTAAATATTGGCCGAATAAGAAAAACCCTCCCCACACCCTTAAAACCCCAATTTAAAATTACAAAACAAATGGAGACAAATTAAAACCATCTCAGCCCAGGCCGGCCTGCTCAAAAAGCCAGGTCTTCAGCGCGCGCCTGAAGGCCCTCAGGTCCGTGCCGGTACGCAGTTCCGGCGGCAGAGTATTCCAGAGGGCAGGGGCCGCCACAGAGAAGGCCCTACCCCTCGGGGCCGCCAGGCGACACATGGCGGCCGACGGGACCCGGAGAAGGCCCTCCCTGTGTGAACGCACCGGCCTGCTGGAGATCACCGGTAGGATGCGGTCCTGCAGGTAACCTGGCCCAGTGCCATGGATCGCCCTAAAGGTCAAAACTAGAACCTTGAAGCGAACCCGGAGAGCCACCGGCAACCAATGCAGCTCGCGCAGGAGAGGCGTCACGTGGGCGCTACGCGACGCCCCCATGATCACCCGCGCGGCCGCATTTTGCACCAGTTGGAGTCTCCGGGTGCTCCCCGCAGGGAGCCCCATGTAGAGGGCATTACAATAGTCCAGGCGAGAGGTGACAAGGGCCTGAGTGACCGTGCGCAGGGCGTCCCGATCCAGAAAGGGCCACAACCGGTAGATCCGACGGATCTGATGAAACGCCCCCCTGGAGACGGCCGCGACATGATGTTCAAGCGACAGCCGTACATCCAGGAGGACTCCCAGATTGCGAGCCCTCTCTGTGGGGGGCAAAATTTCCCCCCCAATAACCAGCGAAGGAATCAGCTGGCTATATCGGGGCGCCGGGAACCACAGCCACTCGGTCTTGGATGGGTTGAGCCGAAGCCTGTTCCCGCCCATCCAATCCCGCACGGCCTCCAGGCACCTAGACATAGCCCCCACAGCATCGTTGGGGTGGTCCAGGGTGGAGATGTACAGCTGAGTGTCATCTGCATATAGATGACACTTCACCCCAAGACCACGGATGATCTCGCCCAGCGGCTTCATATAAATGTTGAACAAGAGAGGGGAGAGGACCGACCCCTGAGGCACCCCACAAGCCAGGGGCCTAGAGGTTGACCTCTCCCCTCCCGTCAACACAAATTGCGAATGGTCGGAGAGGAAGGAGGAGAACCATCGAAAGACGGTTCCCCCAATTCCCAACCCCTCCAACCGTCGCAACAAGATACTATGGTCGATAGTATCGAAAGCCACCGAGAGATCTAATAGGACCAGGACAGAGGAGAACCCTCTGTCACGAGCCCTCCAGAGATCATCAACCAACGCGACCAATGCCGTCTCAGTGCTATGCCCAGGCCTGAAGCCCGATTGGAACGGATCGAGGTAAGTTGTTTCCTCCAGGTACTGAGGGAGCTGACGTGCCACCACACTCTCAACAACCTTCGCCACAAAGGGAAGGTTGGAGACTGGACGGTAGTTGTTTAAAACAGCTGGATCCAGGGAAGGCTTCTTGAGGAGGGGCCGCACCACCGCCGTCTTCAGGGCGGTAGGAAGCGACCCCTCTCTCAAAGAAGCGTTGATAATCCCCTGGAGCCAGCCTCGTGTCGTCTCCCTGGCGGCCGAAACCAGCCAGGAAGGGCACGGGTCCAATAAACAGGTGGTGGCATTCAGACCCCCCAGCAACCTGTCCACACCCTCGGCGGTCACAGGGTCGAACTCCCCCCAGATAACATTCACAAGACCTGCCCCGGACACCTCCCCTGGGACCATCCAATTGGAGTCAAGCCCCTCCCGAATCTGAGCGATTTTGTCATGCAGAAATCGAGAAAACTCCTCTGCTCTACCCTGCAAGAGGTCATCCCGCGCTCTCGGTTCAAGTAGAGAGCGGGTCACTCTAAACAGGACGGCAGGCCGATTTCCTGCCGACGCAATAAGGGCGGAGAAATACGAAGATTTCGCTGCCCCTATCGCCACAAGGTAAATCTTAATATGAGATCTCACCTGTGTTCGGTCAGACTCAGAACGGCTCGCCCTCCAAATGCCCTCTTTTAACCTCAAACTAACCACTATTGACCTCACCCCATTCCTAAGAAGTCTGTAAGGGGCGTGCATAAGCGCACCATCGTGCCTACCGTCCCTGCCCTATTGTCCCCATTTATTCGTACCTATTCCCTGTATTCGTACTCATGTTTATACTTATACCTATTATCTTGTAAGTGATTGACAAATCAACTAAATAAATAAAATAAACAAATAGACCATGCAAACAAGTTCTCTTTGTTATGGGAACCATCTGCCTTCTTCACACCTGTTAAGATATCCTTGAAAAGTTTCCGGACTCTCACAAGCTTAGGTGGAACCATGGAAGTTTCGTTTCTCCAACTAACCCATTTGTAATCAACACCTTACACCTCCTTACTGTAATGACAAGTTAAAACAAGAGGCACGTACCTGCCAATGTTTTACTTTTGACACTATCTCTAAGTTCAACTGTGGCCAAGGAGAGTTTTGAATATTCTGCTATGAAGGTGTCGACTTGCTTGGTTGGCCATGACCTTCAAGACAATTTGATGTGGTTCCCCAAAATCCTTGAATTCTTCCAAAGTCAGATTAATTTTCTCCATTCTGTATTAATCGGTCTCTTTTCCTTTAAGATAATCTTGCATTCTTTCCAGATTATCTCCAGTGGTGGGCTGCAACCGATTTAACAATTTGTTCAGTGAACACAAGCTTTGTGCTCCTGCTTTACGTGTGCTTTGCGTGCGTGCGCAGCATTCAAAAAGCACCCATTTTAAGCTTCGAAAATTATCTTCAAGGTCAGCGATGGTGAGTAAAACAGCTGAGGTGCAGGAATTTGCACTGTGCCATGCAAATCAGCTGAGCGAAAAAACAGAGAAATATAGGACAGGAAAGGGCAGGGGTGGTTGGGCGGGGCCAACTGCTCACTGGAAGTACCGGTTTGCTAGAACCAGTGCAAACCGGTCTCATCCCACCACTGATTCCCTCTAGTGCAGGCGATGATTAGGGGACTGGAGCCTAAAACATAGGAACTGGGCTTGGCTAGTCTAGTGAAAAGGAGCAGGGGAGACATGATAGCGGTCTTCCAATATTTGAGGGGCTGCCACAGGGAGGAGAAAGGGTCAAGCTATTTTCTAAAGCGCCTGTAGGCCAGACAAGGAATAATGGATGGAAACTGAACGAGGAGAGATTTAACCTGGAAATAAGGAGAAACTTCCTGATAGTGAGAACAGTCAACCCATGGAACAGAAGTTGCCCTTGGAAGTTGTGGGAGTGCCATCACTTGAGACTTTCAAGAAGAAATTGGACTGCCATTTGTCAGAAATGGTGTAGGGTCTCCCACTTGGGCTGAGGGGTTGGACTAGATGACCTACAAGGTCCCTTCCCACTCTGATTATCTGTTATCTGTTTTCTGTCTTCAAACGTGGCAGCTTCAAGACTTGTGGACACAAAGATAAAAACGCCAGTGCAACACTAGCAAAGTGTAAAATAAAAATAAAATTAAAATAGGGAGAAATAGCAGTTAAAGATGGTGACATCGTATCCAAGGAAAGTTCTCTTGGCCTCCCAAAGTTTCTAAAAGAGCAGTGAAGATGGAGCTCGCCTGATCTCCCCAGGGGGGCTGTTCCCCAACTGGGACCCACATGTGAATGAGGCATGAAAGATTACCCAAGAACCATTTTTACACTGCTTCACTTCACCACAATGCAACACTTTGTAGCAGAGATGGTTGTGTACTCTTGCATCAAATAGTCAAATAATGATAAAGAGTCTTGAAAGTGATGGGGTTTCACTCTGTGCTCAGTGAAGGATCTACAATGCAAAAGGCAGCTGTAATATCTCCATAAGTTGCCCTGCCAAAGTCTGTTTGAATATTTGCAAGAAAGAAAAGTTCATCTCTCACAATAGGTTTTCCAGCGTCAACAATTTCTTATGCTTGTGAAGTTCCCCTTGATTTTGGCTGAGTCCTGCAGTCCTGTAGTTTCCAGCTTCTGGTTCTATATCAGTTTTCTGCTCTAGTACAAAAGTTCATCCAATCAGGGCAAGCCACTAGAATATAAAATGAGGGCAAACCCCACTCCCTACTAGCACTGATGGTGTTACCTACTTTGGCAATGAGATATCTGCAAGAAAACAACTAAGCACCAAAGACCCCACAGTCCTCCTCCTCCTCCTTTCCACAACCCCCTCTTTTCTAGCAATGATGATGTTACTTATTTGGGTAATGAAACATCTGCAAGAAAACAACCAAGCTGTTGTAGTTAACTGGCAGGTTAGCAGGTGTGGACGGCTAAGGAGAGCGAGGACTCAGATGAGGGGCCAGGACCATTAGGGAATGGACTGCTGCCTTCAGAGATTGTGGGAGCTGGCAGCAGTGATGAGGAGGTTCCTGAGGAGCCTGTGCCAACGCGTGCGCGCAGGGTTGTTTGCAAGAAAGAGCAGCTACAACATCACAGGCAACTCGGGGGTAAGGCTGCAAGATAATGGCCCCTCCTTCAAGAAGATAAAAGCCAGCTGTGAAATGAACGTTCTTTGCAGAAGGCAAAGACATTTTGAAACTCCAGCCTCGTGGACATTCCAGTATCCTGAGTTTGTATTTGAAGATTCTTGTATCGCTAATTATTTCTTGTCTGTTATCTTTTGGCAGTCTCACATAGTTTGGCAAGGCTTGTGCTTATCACAACTAATTATTTTGCAAAAGCATTAAAAGGTTTCTGTTCCCTTTGGATTGCGTTTGAGTTTGTTGGAAAGAAGTGTGGGTCAGAACACAACCTCAGAGAGCACTTCATCCATTCAATCTTCTTCAGTTATTTGAAAAGTATTATCAACGTGCATCTAAATTTGTTCTAGTGCTAGTATGAATGTATGCAGGTGATGGGGAAAAAAACAGAACATCTTCACTCTGGTTTGACACTTTTCATAATGCAGATCGCTTTCCACACAGTTTTCATTAATGCATCTAATTTTGTACACAGCCTCCTCTAACAAAAATCTTTGAAACACAATTGATCTTAATACATTTTTAAAAGACATAATTATTGTCAATAATTGCCCACATAGCTAAGCATGTCAACCACAAGGTGGGCAGTTCGAGACTCAAATACCATATGACAGGGTAAGTTCCCATTCCTTGTCTCAGACCCAGCCCACCTAGCAGCTCGAAAGCATGCAAATGTGAGTACATGTTGTGGTTAGCCAGCAGCAGGTGAGGACGGCTGAGGAGAGCGAAGACTCAGATGAGGGGCCAGGACCATTAGGGAGTGAACTGCTGCCTTCAGAGATTGTGGGGGCTGGCATCAGTGATGATGAGGAGGTTCCCGAGGAGCCTGTGCCAAGTGCGGATGCATGCAGGATTGCTCGCAGGAAAGAGCAGCTGCAGCAGCACGGGCGACTCAGGAGTAAGGCTGCAAGGTAACGGTCCTCCTTCAAAAAGATAAAAGCCAGCTGTGAAGCGAATGTTCTTTGCAGGAAGCAAAGACGTTTTGAAACTCAGCCTCGTGGACATTACAGTATCTTAAGTTGGTATTTGAAAACTCTCGTGTTGTGAAATATTTCTTACCTGTGATTCTTGGAGTCTCGTACAGTTTTGGCAAGGTTTGCGCTTATCAAAGTTAATTAGTTTGCAGCAGCCTTTTAACCGGGGATTCATAAGACTCATTAAAAGGTTTCTGTTCCCTTTGGTTATTGTTTGTCTTATTGGAAAAGGGTTTGGGTCAAAACAGTAGATAAATAGGTACCACTTTGATGGAGAGATAGCATTCCATGTACCTCAGCATGTAGTCATGCTGGATACAAAGATCAGCACCTCCCCCTACAATCAGACATGACTGGGCAGGAGAAACCTTTACTTTTTTAATGAATAATTGCAAAATGCACCCCACCTGTGTGGGAAGGGTGAACTTTTCCAAATACATGCTTCCCTACATGAATTTCTGCAGAGGATCATATCATACATAGAAAGGAGTGGTGCAGTGGCCTAGAAGTTGAGCTCTTGCCTCACAATCTGGAGGCTGTGAGTTCGATCCTAGGTAGAGGAAGATATGAGAATATATCTGCTGAACAAAACTCTGTATTGGCAATGAGAAGGGCATCCGGCCATTAAAACACTCTGCTAGTTCCATTCAGTTGCCCAGACTCCACCCCCACAAGGGATTAAGGGGTCATTAAATGAAGATAATGATATCATGCATGGAAGTCTTTTTTATTCATTCCCAGTGGGTAACCTCACAATACAGTCCATCCTGGCAAACTATACACTTCCGATGAAGGTTTATGGAGATTCTCAGTCATCCAAGTCAAGGTTGTCCCAACGTGCTTTTCCAAGAGGCAACTGGTTTTTCTTTGAAGATGTTCGAGAGGCACCTTTGGGACAATCACACAGGTTGTTCTTGACCTATGACCACAATTGAGATGAGAATTTCCATTGCTAAGCGAGGCAGTTGTTAAGCAAGTCATGCCCAATCCTGTGACTTTTTTCACAGGTGGCCAAGTCCTAAAGCAGGGCTTCCTTGAGACCCTCCCTCACTTTCATTATAACCTTCCTTCCTTCCTTCCTTCCTTCCTTCCTTCCTTCCTTCCCTCTTCCTTCTCCTTTCTTCCTCCTTCCTCTTCTTATTTTACCTTCCTTGTTCTCTTCCCATCATCCCTTCTTTTTCTTTTTCTTTCCTCTTTCCCTTTCTCCTTTCCTGTCCCTTCTTGCCTGCTCAAATGCAAAAGGGGAAACATTTCTCCTTCTGTTTTGTTTCTAGTTTGTTTTGATAGCCCTCTGTGTGTGGCCTCTCTGAACTCCGTTTTCACTGGCAGATGCACTGTAGGCCACTCCTATGCTGTTTTCAGGCGGGTCCCATGGACTGGATCTAAGCACACCATGGGTTGGTTCTGGCCCGTGGGCCTCGAGTTTGACACCCCTGCGCTAGTGCTACACGCATTAAAAAAAATAAGTGGAGTTTTGGTCATGTTTGCGTGGCCATCAGCTTGATTTTAGACCATATCTTACAGATGCGTCTGGACTAATAATAAACAGGTAAAAGATGTCTACTAAATATAATCGTCAGCTTTCAACCATTCATGTGATGACTGTTCGAAGGTGCAACAAGATTGAAAAAAGTTACTTACAACTGGCCCTTGCATTTATTCAGATCACACGATCCAAATTGGGTACTTGGCACCTGGCATGTACTGTATCTATGATGGTTGCAGCATTCTCTGGTCTTGTGGTCATCATGTGTGACCTTCCCAAATGGCTTCCACAAGCAGAGACAATGGGGGAAGCCAGATTTGATTAATGACTGTACAATTCACTTTACAATTGCAATGTTTACATAACCACCATGGCCAAAAAAAGTCAACACAAGTCCCATGTCACGCCCACCTTGGCCATGCCCCCAACACAACTCCCATGCCATGCCCACCTTGGCCACGCCCCCAACACAAGTCCCATGTCACGCCTACCTTGGCCACGCCCCTGACCACACCGCCCTGCCCTGCCCCCAAGCTCTCCAAGTTTAAACACAACCCTGATGCATCCCTCAATGAAATCGAGTTTGATACCCCTGCACTAATGTTACACATAGAACCAGGAAGAGATTCAATTTCAGTGTTGCAGCCATCCTTTTGACTTTTTTCAACCATATCGTACCAAAATCCTGCACTAGTATTCTCTCCCTTCTTGTTTTCTGGGCTAAACAGAGCGAACATTTTCAAAATGTTCAAAATATTCCTAATTCTAGGATCCAGAGGTGGTATTCAGCAAGTTCTGACCAGTTCTGGAGAACCGGTAGCAGACATTTTGAGTAGTTCGGAGAACTGGCAAATATCACCTTTGACTGGAGATTTTACAGTATCCTTCCCCTGCCATGCCCACCAAGCCATGACTACAGAACCAGTAGTAAAAAAAAATGAATCCTACCACTGCTAGGATCCAATCTGGGTCAATCACTGGGACCAGAAGTTTCTACTCTTCTGAGCTTTTAGACTTCTGCGGGAGAGAACTTCTCGCTACCAAAATATGTGCTTTGGGCTATTCTATGCACAGTGTGCATAGAATAGTCCCAAACTATTAGGTTATTCTATGTCCAAAACTATTGGGCTATTCTATGAGAATATTCTAGAGAACTGGTAGTGGATATTTTCAGTAGTCCGGAGAACTGGCAAATTCCACCTCTGACTGGCCCCACCTCACTCTATTCTCTGCCTCCCAATCCCAGCTGATCGATTGGGTCTTCTTTAATTGCCCTGCACAGGAGAACGGAGCTGGAAAGCAGGTTAGTGGGGTGGGGAGGGAATGGAGATTTTGCAGTATCCTTCTCCTGCCATGCCCCACCCATCAAACCATGCCATGCTCACCAAGCGACACCACACCCTCCAAGCCACAGAACCAGTAGTAAAATTTTTTGAATCCCACCACTGATGATTCCAAAACTCAGAAGACTAAATCTCTGGACCTGGTCGACCCAAACTGGCAAAATTATCTGGGATACAATATTTGCCTTCATTCGTGAGTCCTAATTCTCATCATCTTATTCTGAACATCCTTTCCTTTCTCTGTGTCCTTCTTAAAATACTCAGAACTGGTCACAGAACAGCAAGAAACAGTGACATGCCTGAATTTATCCAATGATATCTCCCTTCATAAGATTGATAGGCAATTGATTCATTAAAAAGTTACTAAAAAGAGCGGTTCTGTCCCTTCATTTGTCCTTCTAGTACATTCATGTCCATTTGTGGCTGTTTCCCTAAATTATAGACTGATAAACTTCTTGTAATAAGGTAGTCTAGGAAAAAACTAGGAAAGGCAGACAAGGAAAATTAAACATGAATTCTAATATGAAGATTGCTATTCTCCGATTGGCCTGCAAATGTTTAACCGCTTGTCTTTACTGCGAGGCAACAAAATCACCTCAAGAAACACAAGCCAGAATGAAGGAACGTCAGAAAAATGAATGAAGGGAGGAAGAAAGAATGAGAAACATGTCCGCCAAGATACCAAGCATCTGACAAGAATGTGCCGACATAATAATTTCTTTGACCTCAGCCATATGAGCCTCTGAAAAGAACAAAACAGCACCATTTCGTGGCATTTACAGTTTAAACCTTTCCTATTCAAGTTTCAAACAAAAAAAGCCCACAGCCCATTCTGGTCATGATTAAAATTCATAGGTTTGTAGCCGAGAACAGATGGAGAAGCCATTTTCGACCAGTCATATCCCAACTCTGCAAAATTAATTTGACAGCTTTGCATTAAAGCACTGATCAATATCCACTTTAGAACAGCAGAGGCTAACTGAGAAAAAAAATAAGTGACCGGAGTGTTACCAGACGAGGAAAAATGAATCTTTGAGACTTTTTTCCCTCTAAGCTTCCACCTACATCAGAAGTCTTGACCTCAATTCATTGATCGGTAGCAGTTAACATGACAAAAGGCCTGCTAGATATAGCCAACCCCTTTCTACTTGGGAACAATCAACCCCTGATACACTAAATGTTTGACAGAGAGAGTAGACTCCTGAATTAGTATTTGCTTTCTGGGGTCTGGTAGATGCAACCTTTTCTTCCTGGATTTTTCTTCCCATTCCTTTTTAAGGACTCAGCAACAAAACGGCAATAGGAAAGTTGAACTTCTGTTAAACTTCGCCATTATGTTTCCACACTGTTCCTGGACAGTTAAGAGTCCGAGACAGGGATAGAGATGATTAGGAGTGGCTTCTCAACCTTTAATTGAAGAGAAAATATGGCTTGATCCCCTGGAAATATTAATGGTGGTCGCAGTGGGTTGGTTTTTGAAAACCTCCCTGAAATTGGGATGGTTCCCTTCTTATTTCACCCTAGGTGAAAAGAACATCTCACTGATCAATTGAAATGGTCAATTCTCATTTGTCAGCAATTTCTTATTAAAGTTAGTTTATGTTATTGACACTGAATCTCATACAACGAAATTAAATGCAATCTTCAGCGTACATTATACATAAAACAAAACACACATCCTTCACATTCTATACAATTGAATTGAAAACCCCTGATATTGCATTAATATTGCACTATGCAGTAGAATTCAACAGAGTTACTGCCCTGAGATAGAACCGGTTTTTCAACCTATTTGTCCTTGTTTTTATTGTCCTGTACCATCTGCCAGATGGTAATAGTTCAAAAAAAAGGGTGCCCAGGATGAGATGGATCTTTGAGAATGTTTAGAATTTTCTTAAGGTAGCGGAAGCTATAAAGCTCTTCCAAAGAGGGGAGAGGGCAGCCAATGATCCTCTGGGCAGCGACGTTAACCTCTGGAGCGCTGTCCTATCTGCCACTGTGTAAAGGGATTTGAATGACCAGAGATAAGGGAAATATACCAATATTTGAGAATATTTGCAGCTATGGGGTCCTTGGTGCTTTCTGACCTTGGTTGTTTTCTTGCAGACGTTTCATTACCCAATTAAGTAACATCATCAGTGCTAGAAGGGAATGCAGCTTCTTTTTATATATTAGTGTCTTGTCTTGTCGGAGTTGGTGAGAATGGACTTGGTGGTTTCTTGATTGGGGTATTGTTTACTCCTTAATTGTTAGTTTAGCATTAATCTTAATGTTAATTAACATTAATCTTAATGTTAATCTCTACTTGTCTCGGTGTTGATTGCTGGAGAGGACATTTGGATTTTTTATTTCCTTCCAAGGAGATTGTTATTACACCACAAAAATTGCAACACCGTTTAGACTTATATACTGCTTCACAGTGCTTTACAGTCCTCTCTAAGCTGTTTACAGAGTCAGCATATTGCCCAGGGGTGGGATTCAACCAGTTCTGTGGGCATGGCTTAGGTGGTGGGCATGGCTTAGTAGTCATGTGACTGGGTGGACGTGGCTTGGTGGTCATGTTATTGGCTGGGCGTGGCCAACTCAATATCACTCACATCGAGGCACGCATCTCCTTGCCTGGCCTCTCATGACTGCAGGGATGCTGCAACAGTCGTAAGTGTGAAAAATGGTCATCAGTCACTTTTTTCAGTGCCATTGTAACTTTGAATGGTCACTCCACACAAGCAAAGTACCAGCAAAGGAGGGGGAAAGAAACTCCAGAGAAGTTCCTGGGACAGGAAGTCTAGTCCTGCCAAGAACATAATAAGGGTTAATGGAGAGACAGTTCCTGTAAGCAACACCAGAATGTTTCCTTCCTGCCTTTCTTACAGGATTAGGCCAGTAATTTTTCTCTCTCCCCGAATCTTTGTTTGGGCCCTGTACTTACCTGGCACCCAAAACAGGCTTCTTGGAGGCTCTGGGGAGTGGAGGGGCATGGGGAGCGGGGCCAGCCAGGGGTGGGATTTGCCATTTTGCCGAACCAGTCACTGAAAATGATAACTTTAGCTACCGGTTCACCCAAACCAGAGAGAACCAGTAGCAACCCACCCCTGTCCTGGACTGACTTGAACACAGAATGGCTTGCTGTTTGAAAATATTTCCGACATCAACATGGCCCTGTATTTGGTTAGAATTATAAAGATTTCCCCTGTCCCTTCGTGTCTGACTCTAGGGGGTGCTGCTCATCCCCTGTTTCCTAGTCAAGGGAGCCAGCATTGTCTGAAGACATTTCCATTGTCACATGGCCATCATGGCTATACATCAAAGATGCATGAAATGCTGTTACCTTCCCATCGAGCTTTGCATGTTTTTAAACTGCTAGGTAGGCAGGAGCTGAGACGAGTAATGGGAGCTCACCCTCAGTTCTTTCCAGCTGACAAGCTCAGTGCCTTTAACAGTTGAGCCATACCGTCCCTTCAGAACTTCAGACCATCTATGATTTTATTAAAGTTTTTAATCTTTTAAAATTTAAATTAATATTTTCCCCTTTTTAGTTCCTGCATTTCTGATGTGAGATGAGTTTCCTTTTTAGTTGAAAGAAAGACACTGTCAATCAGATGAGATAGAACTCCATTTCCTGGAAAATATGTTGAATAGCTATTGTCCAAAGTTCACCTTCTTGCATAAGGTACACTTGTCTCTGTGGACAAGTGAGCTTGTTAAAACTGCATCACTATTATAGTTGCACATACAGTGTATTTTTTTTAAAAAAAGAAGGGGTATCCCTTGATCCCATGGGTGTGGCTTCTGATACTCCTGAGCCCTTCTTGTGGATATCCAGGGCAGGGGTGGGATTCCAATTTTGTAACACCTGGTTCTGTGGGCATGGCTAGGTAGGCGTGCCTAGGTGGGCGTGGTCATGTGACTGGATGGGCGTGGCTTCTTTTTTCGCAGCAAACCACCCCCCCTGTTTTTTTTTTTTTTGGCCTTCTGGGCTTCAGGGAAGCCTTCAGGGGGTGTTTTTGCTCCCAGGAAGCTTCCCTGAGGCACAGGAAGGAAAAAAAATGGAGAGGGGGGCTTTCATTTTTTGCCTTCCTGAGCCTCAGGGAAGCCTCCTGGGTGAAGAAGTAAGTAAGCGAGGGAAATCCCGGCACAGCTGATCATAGGAACAGCTGATCATCGGAAGAGGGGTGGGAATAAATACCTTAAGGCAGAGGTCTCATTCTCGCGGCCCGCGGGCCAATTGCGGCCCACAGGATGATATCTTGTGGCCCCCACCATGATAGGAAAATATAATATTAGTGCGGCCCGCAGGGGGAGTGGACCCCTGAAGGAAGTCCCACCCGCCGTTCCTCATCGTGGCTGACATTCGGTGCTAGGCTCAGCTACACCGACTTCATGCATACTACGCTTGTAACAACAGTGTGGCGGATGATGAACAGTCCGGTAGCAGTCGCCTTTTTTTGCGGTCGCCATTCCGGTACTATCTACCGTCAACAAATGCCACATTCAAACGCAGAGAAAGGCGACTGCTATTGGGCTGTTCGTCATCCTCTTGCGCTGTTGTGACAAGTAGAAGTGGACATTCATTCAATGTTCCATTCATGTGTTCAGGACAGTTCATGCATTGGAGAAATCATTAACTGTTGATGACAGTTGAGGATATTTTTTTAACAACGTTTTTTGTGGAATCCCTTATGCGGCCCAGCCTCACCCAGACTCTGCCTCCAGTGGCCCCCGGGTAAATTGAGTTTGAGACCCCTGCCTTAAGGAGTGACTGGGCAGGAGAGAATGCAGTCAGCGATGTCAGGCATGCACACAATGTTGCGCATGTGTGATAAGGACTGACTGGGCGGGGAGGAGCCGGGCCAGCCAGGGTCACGATTTGCCGGTTCTCCGAACTGTGCAGAATAATAACAACCGGTTCTATAGAACCGGTCCAAACCGGTAGAATCCCATCCCTGATCCAGGGGTGTCAAATTGGATTTCTTGGAGAGCCAGATCAGCATTGTATTTGTCCTCCATGAGCTGGTGAGGGAGCGAGGGATGGGAAGGATGGCAGGCGGTATGGATGCCTCCTGCAGCACCCTGCTGGCCAAAATGGGGTGCAGGAGAGCTGCAGGCGCCCCCACCCATATCCCATTTTCAGCCTCGATGGCCTCCTGCAGCACTCTACTGGCCAAAATGAGATGGGGGCACTGCAGGGGGTGGGCATTTTGGCCAGCAGGGTGCTGCAGGAGGCTGTCCAGGCTGAAAACAGTCTGCAAAGGGACTTCCCACGGCCCTCCCATGCCCGGTTTTCACTAGCAGAGACACCATGGGCCAAGGTTGGGATTCCATTTTTTTAACAACCGGCTCTGTGGGCGTGGCTTAGTTGGTGGACATGGCTTGGTGGGCATGTGGCTGGCTGGGCGTGGCCAACTCAACATCACTCACATCGAGGCACGCATCTCCTTGCCTGGCCTCTCATGACTGTGGGGATGCTGCAATAGTCGTAAGTGTGAAAAATGGTCATGTCACTTTTTTCAGTGCCATTGCAACTTTGAATGGTTACTCCACACAAGCAAAGTACCAGCAAAGAAGGGGGAAAAAACTCCAGAGAAGTTCCTGAGACAGGAAGTCTAGTCCTGCCAAGAACATAATAAGGGTTAATGGAGAGACAGTTTCTGTAAGCAACACCAGAATGTTTCCTTCCTGCTTTCCTTACAGGATTAGGCCAGTAATTTCTTCTAACAACCGGTTCTCCGAACTGTTTAGAATGTTAACAACCGGTTCTAGAAAATAGGTGTGAATCTGTAGAATCCCACCCTTGCCGTGAGCCCTGCAGGCCAAATCTAAGCACCCCATGGGCGGGTTCCAGCCCACAGGCCTTGAATTTTAGACCCCTGTGGATATTTTTCCAAGGACTCGAGGATTACTCCCTACTCGAGGACTACTCCCAGCCTGAAAATAGTAATTTGCAACTGCCTCTTGTTTGAGCAACAGCTCCTGTTGCTATTGTCTTTATGATAGTTTACATTTGTTTAGCTACCTCAAACTTTGCTTTGAAGGGGGGAAAATGAAATCCTACGCAAAATGCAAAACTACTGATACCCACAAAGGAGAATATTTTTAGGGAGGTGGAACCCCAGTTCGGGGTGGAACTATGGTGCTTTCTGAGCTTGGTTGTTTCCTTGCAAACATTTCACAATCCAAACTAGATAACATCATCAATGCGAGCATTGACCGAATATTCATTGTTAGGATTACAAGCACAAAACGGGGGCGAAAATACCACAGTGCTAAAGACAAAAGGCTGTGTATATTAAAAGGCAATTTACCTCCTTTTAAATATCTATCAGACAACATCTATCCCAAACACAGTAGTTTCATGAAATATCAATAGCCCGGTCTGTATTTCCACCTCATTAAGAACAGTTTGCTTGTTCTTCTTCGTTTCTCTCCCTCCCTCCCTTCTCTCTTTCTCTCTCTGTCTCTTTCCGAAATATCTTTTAACCTCTTGAATATTCCGAGATGCATCTCTTTATGTACCTTAAATATTAAACAGAGACCAATCAGAGGAGCTGCAGTGACAGAACATAATCAATGTCAGTAATTACGGTGCTAGGAAAAGGCCATTGCTTAGAGATTTTGATCGAGATGAGTGAAATCTCTACTACTTTTAACCCCGGACAAATCGTTTGGCTCTGTGAGCATTTAAGCCTTAGGCTTGTAAATAATTCAGAGAGCCCCTTCTAATACGATTATAACTTTAAAAAAAAAAAGAAACACACTTACCACACAGCTCCTTTCCCCAAGCGCTGCGTTTGGGCACACGGGCAGATTTCTCCTCTGAGTTTCCTGAGTTGAGTTATAAATAAATCAAGGCTTAATATATTTCATAAGTTTTGGAGGCCTTGTTTCATGAACAACATCACCTTAAGTTCGTCGGTCCCCTTTTATGGGCACTGTATTCTGACAATACATTGGATTCCGACAGTTCTCGCTGGTGGGGGATAAAGGTTGATCCCTGAATGAAGACCAGGCCTGGGTCAGGGAGTCTCCATATAACCCATATTCTAACCTGAGTAACCAGAGAGTAGGAACAATCCAGTAGTAACAACTGGGACAGTAGCAGAGGTGGTATTCAGCAGTTTCTGACCAGTTCTGGAGAAACGGTAGCAGAAATTTTGAGTAGTTTGGAGAACTAGTAAATACCACCTTTGGCTGGCCCCACCCCATCTCTTCTCTGCCTCCCAAGTCCCAGCTGATTGGCTGGGTCTCGTTTTGTTGCCCTGCACAAGAGAACGGAACTGGAAAGCAGGTTAATGGAGTGGGGAGGCAATGGGGAGTTTGCAGTAACCTTCCCCCAGGAGTGGGGAAGGGAATGGGAATTTTACAGTATCCATCCCCTGCCATGCCCACCAAACCATGCCCACCAAGCCAAGCCACGCCCACCAAGCCACACCCAGAACTGATAGTAAACATTTTTGAATCCTACCACTAGACAGTAGGTATTTGCCAGAATCCATTTGCAAATGACCACGGTGCTATAGTATTCAGTAGCATTTCTCCATTTTGTCAATTTTAAGATGTGAGGACTTCAACTTCCAGAATTCCTCAGCCAGCTGAACTGGCCGAGGAATTCTGGGAGTTGAAGTCCAGACATCTTCAAGTGACCAAGGTTGAGAAACATCGGCATACAGTATTCCTTCCCCTTCCTTTTTTCTCCTTCCTCTTCCTCTCTCCTCCTTTCCTCCTTCTCTTCCCCTTCCCCTTCTCTTTCCTCTTTCTTCTTCCCTTCCCTATTCCCTTTTCCCTCTCTGATTTATTCTCCGAAAAAATAATGGGTCGAAGCTTGTTGAAGAGAGATCCTGCCTAGAAATAAGAATAAATTTCCTGACACTGAGAACAATTAATCAATGGAATATATTGAGTCATGGTGGCACAGTGGTTAAAGTGCAGTACTGCAGGCTACTTCTGCAGACTGCCGACTGCTTGCAATTTGGCAGTTCAAAGCACACCAGGTTTTGACTCAGCTTTCCATCCTTCTGAGGTGGGTAAAATGAAGACCCAGATTGTTGGGGGAAATAGGCTGACTCTGTGAACTGCTTAGAGAGGGCTGCAAAACACTGTAAAGCGGTATATAAGTCTTAAGCGCTATTGCTATCTTGCAAGTGCTCCGTCACTGGAGATTTTCAAAAATAGATTGGACAATCATTTGACCCGGATGGTATGAGATTTCCTTCCTTGAGCAGAGAGTTGGACTAGAACAGGGGTAGGGAACCTTGGCTCTTTTATCACTTACGGACTTCAACTCCCAGAATTCCTGAGTGAGCCATAAAAGGTTCCCCATCCCTGGCCTACTGGTTTTTCAGTTGTGGGGGAAATCAATTTTTGACTTGAATGGGACTATTTAATATACAAATGTAGGACATATTCTTTATATGTATTATATGTATATTATTTATATTCATAAAGAATATGTCCTACATTTGTATATTAAACAGTCCCATTCCAGTCAAAAATTGATTTCCCCCACAACTGAAAAACCAGTAGGCCAGGGATGGGGAACCTTTTATGGCTCACTCAGGAATTCTGGGAGTTGAAGTCCGTAAGTGATAAAAGAGCCAAGGTTCCCTACCCCTGGACTAGAAGATCCCTGAAGTTCTTTCCAGCTCTATGATTCTTTGTCCCATGTACAGGAATGGGAGATACCCTGGTATTGTAGATATGCAGCCTCAGTTTGAAACTAGAAGGAAGAGGTGGAATAATCCTAGCAAGAAGGCAAGGACAATCCATTACATCCCACCAAAACTGTCAGAAGGAAATCATGTCATGGGTTATTTCCCCTTACAATAGGGCTCCTGTCACTGTGAAAGGACATTCTGAGGAAAATCACTAGAGAAATGTCCTGAGAATGCCTTGAGAAATTCAGAGAAACTGTTCAGAGAAACAGTTTTTCTGGTCACAAATATCACCAAGAACTTCGGCCCATCTCCTCTGCATTGCTCAGTCATTATCTCCTGCCTCCACAGAATCTTGAATGTTCACTGTTGGACTGTGAAGATGGCAGAGCTGCCAAATCTGCCATGAACTCTGGGGGAGGGAGCTGGATGGGAGGTGGGGAAACTACACTGTTCACCGTGCTTTCCTGAGACATGACTTCAAAATCATGACATCTGGGAATCAGTGGTGGGATTAAAAAAAATTACTACTGGTTCTGTGGGTGTGGCTTGGTGGGCGTGGCATGGCTCGGTGGGCATGGCTTGGTGGGCATGGCAGGGAAAGGATACTTTAAAATCCCCATTCCCTCCCCACCCTACTAACCTGCTTTCCAGCTCCATTCTCCTGTGCAGGGCAACAAAAGAAGACCCAGCCAATCAGCTGGGACTTGGGAGGCGGAGAATAGATGGGGGTGGGGCCAGTCAGAGATGGGATTTGCCGGTTCTGTGAACTACTCAAAATTTTCACCACCGGTTCTCCAGAACTGGTCAGAACCTGCTGAATACCACCTCTGCTGGGAATGGAATGCCACTGCATACCACTTCAGGAAACCGTTCCAAAAACATCTTCTTCAAATATGGTTGGACGATAGGTGGACCAGCAATAGGAAGTGTCTTTGGCACGCAAATTTCAGTTCTGGATTTGCACTATTATTGTAATCCACTTGACTTCTAGGAGACAATACCTTTCTCAACTAAATGGAGTTAAGGATCATAGTTACTTGGAGTTCAAGCTGGGACAGGTCTGACAGGTGTGGCAGGGTTTCTCAATCTTGAGAGCTTTTAAGATGTCTGGACTTCAATTCCCAGAATTCCCCTCCCAAAATGCCCCAGAATGGTGACTGAGGAATTCTGGGAACTGAAGTCCACATATCTTAAAGTTGCCAAGGATGAGAAATTTTGTGTAGATTGGTTTAGGCTTTGATGTTTAAAAAAGGGAAGGGGGGGTCCCCAGGGCAATTTGCAATTATAGCCTCCATCTCAGTGACTGCTTTTTTTGTCCCCAAGAAATAAATACATGGTTAGGGAGCAAAACAGAAAGCAATCTTGCTGAGTTCTCATTCGTGATACAGGTCACCTTCCTTCACCCAGGTGCCTTCATGTTAATTGGTGTTACAGGTAGTCTTTGACATGCAATCATTTGTTTAGCGACTGTTCCAAGTTACAACCAGGGGTGGGATTCTACCAGTTCGCACCTATTTGCTAGAACCGGTTGTTAACATTCTAAGCAGTTCGGAGAACCGGTTGTTAGAAGAAATTACTGGCCTAATCCTGTAAAGAAGGCAGGAAGGAAACATTCTGGTGTTGCTTACAGAAACTACCTCTCCGTGAACCCTTATTACACTCTTGGCAGGACTAGGCTTCCTGTCTCAGGAATGTCTCTGGAGTTTTTTTCCCCTCCTTTGCTGGTATTTTGCTTGTGTGGAGTGACCATTTAAAGTTACAGTGGCACTGAAAAAAGTGACTTATGACCCTTTTTCACACTTACAACTGTTGCAGCATCCCCACAGTGATGAGAGGCCAGGCGAGGAGATGCGTGCCTCGATGTGAGTGATGTTGAGTTGGTCACACCCAGCCAATCACATGACCACCAAGCCACATCCACCCAGTCACATGACCACCAAGCCATGCCCACCACCTAAGCCACGTGCACAGAAACGGTTGTTAAAAATTTTGAATCCCACACCTGGTTACAACAGCTGAAAAAAGTGACTTATGACGGGTCCTCACACTTCTAACCGTTGCAGCATCCACATGTTCACGTGATCAGAATTTGGGCGCTTGGCAACCGGGATGCATTTAAGATAGCCACAGCATCCTAGGGTCATGGGACCACCTTTTGCAATCTTCCCAGATGACTTCCAACATACAAAGTCAATGGAGGAAGACAGATTCTTTTAGTGAATGCAAAATTCACTTAATGAATGCAGAATTCACTTAATTAACGCAGAGTTCGTTTAACAAAAGAGTTGTAAAATCGGCCACAATTTATTTAACAACCGCCTTGCTTAAAACAGAAATTCTGGTTCTCAAGTGTGGTTGGAAATGGAGGACTATAGATAGTCCTTGACTTATGACCACAACCGAGCCCAAAATTTATGTTGTTAAGCAAGACACCTGTTAAGTGAGTTTTGCTCCATTTTATGACCTTTCTGGCCACAGTTGCTAAGTGAATCCCTGCAGTTGTTAAGTTAGTAACAAGGTTGTTAAGTGGATCTGGCTTTCCCCATTGACTTTGCTTGTCAGCAGGTCGCAAAAGAGGATCATGTGACCCCAGGACACTGCAACCATCATTAAGTGCATGCCAGTTGCCAAGCTTCTGAATTTTGATCATGTGACCATGGGAATGCTGCAATGGTCAAGTGAAAAATGGTCATAAATCACTTTTTTCTGTGCCGTTATAACTCTGAACAGTCACTAAACAAATGGCTGTAATTTGAGGACTACCTGTACTCAGAAATCCCAGTCACTGCTACTTATAATCCCAGTACTCCCACAGTGCACCGGGTTGGTGCATCCTTCCAGTACAAGCTGCCAATATAATACCAGCTCTTTATTTCTGTGTGCCCTATCATAATTATCAGCAATTTGCTACTATATCGGGATACTGAATGGCATTTTGAGGTTTTGCCTGCCTGAACTATAAATGTAGACCTCTGAGGCAAAGATCTTTCATACTGCCATTAAATATTTTATTGGTTATTTAAGATGGAAAACCTCCGCAGAAGAAGAGTCGGAAAAACAAGGCAGAGGGGGGGGGGTTTGTGTGTGTGTGTGTGTGTGTGAGAGAGAGAGAGAGAGATATTCTTATATAGTAATGGACCGTTTGTGACATCACTTTGTATAATTTGGCAGGCCTGGGATGCACTCTGTTTAATGGGGTGGGGGATGGGGGGCGTGTTTTTCTCTTTTTCTAAATGTAGTCACTCTTCTCTTAAGAGTTCTTCTGGGCCTTCCTCCCATGCTGGTTAAATAGAAGCCAAATGAAAGTATGTCAAGATCCAGGTCATTACATTAATTCACATCCTGATTAACATCCCCATCTGCTGAAGGATGGGAAGTGAGGGAACTCACCCCTCCTAGAAGGATGAAATATTTTGAGAAATATTTAAAAAGGCAGAATGTTATCTTCCCCCTAAAGAAGAAATGGAAATCTTAAGGGAGACAGTAACTCAAGAGCCCCAGCTCCCTGGCCCCAACAGATATTGGGTGCCCATTGAAAAGGACTGGGCCAGCCTATCTACAAGACAAAAGACCCTCAGCTCCAGGGTGATGGGATTAAAACATGACTACCCTCCAGGACATAATAGGATTATCTAGCAGCAGAGCTCACTACATTGTACAATCTCCCAAAAACATTGCATCATCCGGCACACTTCAACCAAACTTGGCTCAGACAAACGTGACCCCCGCATGGCCCCGTGGGAGTGTGACTACAGCCAATAGAATACATTTCCTGCACAGGAACAGGAAGCTCTAGGGCAGGGGTGTCAAACTGGATTTCTTGGAGGGCCGTATCACCATTGTAGTTGTCCTCCGCAAGCCGGCCTGGTGGGCAGAGATGGAATGGACGGCGGATGGGATAAACACCTCCTGCAACAGCTTGCCAGCCAAAACAGGGCACGAGGGGCCACGGGGCTCCCATTTTGGATGGCAAGGGAGTACAGGAAGCCATCCAGGCTGAAAATGGGACAAAGGGGTGCTGCCCATGCCCCCGTGCCCCATATATACTAGCAGAGGCACCGCAGGCCGACCCTTTGCTATTTCCAAACGGGTCAGATCTAAGTACCCCGTGGGCCACATCCGGCCCACGGGCTTTGAGTTTGATACCCCTGCGCTAGGGCAAGGCCCAAGAGACGGTATAAATAACCCTCCATCTCCACTCCATCTGTTCAGCTGCCCAGGACCTCAAACCCATGTGGTTCTGCTTCAACATTAAACCATCTTTCCAATTAGCCTCCATGTTTCCAATGTCTTTCTCCCCACTTGGAACTGAACCCAGATGGACATTTCTTCCAACAGAAGGAAGAGGGACATTTGGGATGGCGTCCAAGGTGCTATTCAGCAGGTTCTGACCAGTTCTGGAGAACCAGTAGAGGAAATTTTGAGTAGTTCGGAGAACCGGCAAATCCCACCTCTGACTGGCCCCGCCCCCCTCTCTTCTCTGCCTCCTGAGTCCCAGCTGATTGGCTGGGTCTTCTTTGGTTGCCCTGCACAGGAGAACAGAGCTGGAAAGCAGGTTAGTGAGGTGGGGAGGGAATGGGGATTTCGCAGTAACCTTCCCCTGCCATGCCCACCAAGCCACACCCACAGAACTGGTAGTAAAAATTTTTGAATCCCACCGCTGATTTGGAGGCTTGACCACTGACCCACATTTATGATGGTTGCAGGGCCTCGGGGTCATGTGATCGATCCCCTTTGGTAACCTTCTAACAATGTCTGTGGAGATTCTCCGTCATCCAGCTCACAGTTGTCCCAAAGGTGCTTTTTTTCAAAGGCAACTGGACTTTCTGGTTTCTCTTTGAAGACATTTCGCTTCTCCTCCAAAGGGCTTCTTCAGTTCTGATTGAAGAATTCCCATTCGCCCATCATCCCGTCAGAGCTGAAGAAGCTTCTGGGATGAGAAGCAAAACGCCTTCAAAGAGAAACCAGGAATTCCAGTTGCATCTTGGTAAAAAAAAGCAACTCTGGAACCTTCTGACAAGCAAAGTTAATGGGGAAACCAGACACACTTGACAAACATGTTAATCAACTGCAGTGATTCACTTAACAACTGTGGCAAGAAAAGTCATAAAATGGGGCAAAACTCCCTTAAAAAATTTCTCACTTAGCAATATAAATTTGAGGCTCAATTGTGGTTGTAAGTTGAGGACTACCTGTACATAGGACCAATGAACAAGAAATTTACCGTACATTTAAAAGAGGCAGAAGAGCACTGTAAAAACCTTCTAACCAGAACTTGTATTAAAATATTAAATGTTTTACAACCAGGGTGTGGGTCAGGTTTTTTTCAGATTTGTTCCAGGTAAAGAAAGGTAAGGAAAGAAGGAAAGGCGAGGGAAATAAAAAGGAAAGGAAGAAGAAAGAAAACAGAGAAAGGAAGATAAAAGAGGAAAGGAAAGGTAAGGAAAGAAGAAAGGAAAGGGAAATAAAAAGGGAAAGGAAAGGAGGAGGAAAGAAAAAACAGAAAGGAAAGGAAGGTAAAAGAAGGGGAAGGGAAGAAACATAAAAGAAAGGAAAGGAAAGGAAAGGAAAGGAAAGGAAAGGAAAGGAAAGGAAAGGAAAGGAAAGGAAAGGAAAGGAAAGGAAAGGAAAGACAGGGGAAGTAAGAAGGAAGGAAGGAAAGAAGGCGGGAGGGAGAGAGGGAGGGAGGGAGGAAGGAAGGAAAGAAGGAAGGAAGGAAGGAAGAAGGAAGGAAGGAAGGAAGGAAAGAAGGAAGGAAGGAAGGAAGGAAGGAAGGAAGGAAGGAAGGAAGGAAGGAAGGAAGGAAGGGAAGAAAGGAAAGGAAAGGAATGACAGGGGAAGTAAGAAGGAAGGAAGGAAAGAAGGAGGGAGGGAGAGAGGGAGGGAGGAAGGAAGGAAGGAAGGAAGGAAGGAAGGAAGGAAGGAAGGAAGGAAGGAAGGAGGAAGGAAGGAAGGGGAAGAAAGGAAAGGAAAGGAATGACAGGGGAAGTAAGAAGGAAGGAAGGAAAGAAGGAGGGAGGGAGGGAGGAAGGAAGGAAGGAAGGGGAAGAAAGGAAAGGAAAGGAAAGGAAAGGAAGAGGAGAGGAGAGGAAAGGAAGAGGAAAGAAAAAAAGAAGATAAAAGAAGGGGGAAGGGAAGGAAGATAAAAGAGGAAAGGAAAGGAAAGAAAAAGGAGAGGAGAGGAAAGAAAGGAAAGAAAAAAGAGAAAGGAAAGGAAAGGAAGATAAAAGAAGGGGAAAGGGAAGGAAGATAAAAGGAGGAAAGGAAAGGAAAGAAAGAGGAGAAGAAAGAAAGGAAAGAAAAAAGAGAAAGGAAAGGAAGATAAAAGAAGGGGAAGGGAAGGAAAAGAAGAGAAAACGAAAGGAAAGAAGGAAAGGAAAGGGAAATAAAAAAGGAAAGGAAAGGAATAGTATGGAAAGGAAAGATGCCAAATCAATAGTTTGCTGTCTGCTCTTTCTCAATGTTATCTCAGATAGACATAGATGTTAGATAAAGATTAGTATAAATATAGATATTGTAGACACGGATGTAAAAACAAAAACCCTGGAACCATTCGATAGGGAGAAATTTGGCTGGATGCAGCCTTGCCAACTATTCCCCCCCCCCCCCCCCACCTCCCAGGGGGAAGCAACTTCAAGAGAACTTAATTCAAAAAATCCTTTAGGCCACACAGCAGCCAAGTAAGGGCTCTGGCAGCGAAGAACAGAAAGGCATCGATAAATAATCAAGGGTCTTAGATTTTTAAATGGGAATCTGAGCATTTCAGCTGAAAAGTAAATTGAATCTCCCTCCCCTCTCCACCTCTTCCCAAGCAAGCGCTCGTGTGCAGACGAGACTATAAAACTTTCCTTATTGTAAATGTTGCTTGACCTTTCGACAGATAGTTTTACATGGAAATAGAAAACTCACCGCTTAAAACTGCTGAGAGTGGGTTTCCTCTCAGCAAGTTTCTGATTCAGACTGGAAAACGCTTTTTCCCACTTCTTTCCCCCGCCTCTCTCTTTCTCTTTCTCTTTTCTCTTTCTCTTTCTCCTCCTCTCTGCTTGCTTTATCCATTTTTGTATAATATTGGAATCCTATTTAAAAAAAAAATCCCTTTGCCACAAACCGCTTATGTACAGATAGCCAGGAGGGTGAGAAAAAATAAATATGTCTTAAACAGAAAACTGGAACAATATTTAGCTAGTTAGTTAGTTAGTCAGTCAGTCAATTTCTGTCTTGAACAGAAAACTGGAACAATATTTAGTTAGTTAGTCGGTGGGTCAATCAATTTCTGTGTTGAACAGAAAACTGAAACAATATTTAGTTAGTTAGTCAGTCAGTCAATTTCTGTCTTGAACAGAAAACTGGAACAATATTTAGTTAGTTAGTCAGTCAGTCAATTTCTGTCTTGAACAGAAAACTGGAACAATATTTAGTTAGTCAGTTGGTCAGTCAGTCAATTTCTGTCTTGAACAGAAAACTGAAACAATATTTAGTTAGTTAGTCAGTCAGTCAATTTCTCTCTTGAACAGAAAACTGGAACAATATTTAGTTAGTCAGTCGGTCAGTCAGTCAATTTCTGTCTTGAACAGAAAACTGGAACAATATTTAGTTAGTGAGTCGGTCGATCAGTCAATTTCTGTCTTGAACAAAAAACTGGAACAATATTTAGTTAGTCAGTTGGTCAGTCAGTCAATTTCTGTCTTGAACAGAAAACTGGAACAATATTTAGTTAGTCAGTCAGTCAGTCAATTTCTGTCTTGAACAGAAAACTGGAACAATATTTAGTTAGTTAGTCAATCAGTCAGTCAAATTCTGTCTTGACAGAAAACTGGAACAATATTTAGTCAGTCAGTCAGTCAAATTCTGTCTTGAACAGAAAATTGGAACAATATTTAGCTAGCTAGCTAGTTAGCTAGTCAGTCAGTCAGTCAATCAGTCAATTTCTGTCTTGAACAGAAAACTGAAACAATATTTAGTTAGTCAGTCAGTCAAATTCTGTCTTGAACAGAAAACTGGAACAATATTTAGTCAGTCAGTCAGTCAGTCAGTCAGTCAGTCAAATTCTGTCTTAAACAGAAAACTGGAACAATATTTAGTTAGTTACTTAGTTAATCAGTCTGTCAGTCAGTCAATTTCTGTAGCTATCCATTTCAATCAATGACTCTGGGCAGTTTACAATTCAGAAAATACAGTACAATTAAAAATACTAAGGATAAAAAGTACAACTAAAAACATCCAAATTAAATATAAAGAAAAGGCACAGAGGAGAGAGATTCATCTGGAGAATTTGTTTTAAGATGACCTTTATTCGGGGACTAATGACATATCTTTCTTTTTGATCAATAGAAATACATTTAGATCCTATTCGGTTAAGAATTTATCTTTATATCTGTGAGATTTGTATCACTGCGATCTCTGAGGTTTTTAAAATGAGATCAATGACATCCTACTGAAAGATAGATAGATAGATAGAGATAGAGATAGAGATTGTTTAGGAGGATGTAAGTGACTTCGTTTTATAAAGAAAGATCAAGGTTGTATTTATCTGATTTATCCCATCCTGCAGGGAATTATGAATGTCTCTTGAATTGTGATAAATGTTGATATTTCCATCAGCTGCTCAGTGTATGGGTAGTCCTTGATTTACAACAGTTCACTTAGTGACCATTCAAAATTACAACAGAACTGGAAAAAGTGACTTATGACCATTTTTCACACATGCAGCATTGCAACATCAAGGACTGGTTTTGAATATGTGTTACAGGTAGTCCTCAACTTGCAATCACAATTAACAGTCATCCTCACACTTGGGACATGCTACACACAAGATCAGTTTTCCTAGATAGAATCTGTTGAAAGTTTTCTCCTACCAAAATATTTGACGGGTGGGAGGACAAAGAAGAAGATCTTCTCTGGAAAGTAGCCTCTTTCCCCAAAAATAAGACCCGGTCTTATTTTTTCCCCCACCAAAAAAGGCTCCAGGTCTTATTTTTGGGAGATGTCTAATTACTGACTTACTTGTGTGGCAGCGGCACCAAGAGCATTTTTGCCCAGGGGTGTAATTCTACCAGTTCTTCCCTATTCACTAGAACCGGTGGTTAACATTCTAAGCAGTTCGAAGAACCGGTTGTTAGAAGAAATTCCTGGCCTAATCCTGTAAGGAAGGCAGGAAGGAAACATTCTGCGGTTGCTTACAGAAACTGCCTCTCCATTAACCCTTATTACGTTCTTGGCAGGACTAGACTTCCTGTCTCAGGGACTTCTCTGGAGTTTTTTTTCCCCACCTTTGCTGGTACTTTGCTTGTGTGGAGTGACCATTCAAAGTTACAATGGCACTGAAAAAAGTGACTTATGACCCTTTTTCACACTTACGACTGTTGCAGCATCCCCACAGTCATGAGAGGACAGGTGAGGAGATGCGTGCCTCAATGTGAGTGATGTTGAGTTGGCCACGCCCAGCCAATAACATGACCACCAAGCCATGCCCACCACCTAAGCCATGCCCACAGAACCGGTTGTTAAAAATTTTGAATCCCACCCCTGGAGACACACACACACACAGTGGTCACATCAAAGCAACAATGCATGTCTACACATTTAATAGTAAATTCTGTACTGAGTGCTGGTAGCAATTTCAACATTGATGCAATATCTAAGGGACTGCCACAAAAAAGAGGGGAGTCACCTTATTCTTCAAAGCACCTGAAGGCAGGACAAGAAGCAATGGATAGAAACTCATCAAGGAGAGAAGTAAGGAGAACTTTCCTGACAGTGAGAACAATTCATCAGTGGAACAACTTGCCTCTAGAAGTTGTGAATGCTCCAACTCTGGATTTTTTTAAGAGATTGGAAAACCATGTGTCTGAAATGGTCTCAGGTCTCCTGCTTGAGCAAGGGGTAGTAGGAAGTTAGCACCCACCCCTGTCCTAGAAAAATGAAATATCCTAGGAAATATTAAAAAGGCAGAATGTTTCCCCTAAAAAGAGTAGAAGCTCAGAAGCAGAAAAATCACCTCAGAAGCAGAAACTCAGCCCCCCCCCACCGCCCACCCCCACACCTTTGGCCTAGGCCAGCCTATTTTACATAACAAAGATCTCCAGGTACAGCTATAGGAATTGCCCAAAGCCCTTTCATTACATCATCATCCAGCAAGGCTCAACCAAGCCTGGGACTCAGGACAGCCGACAGAGTTGCCACTGCCTGGCCCCATGGGAGTCTGACAACCAATCAGAATACAAGCTCAAATTCAAACCCAATAGAGGGTATAAAACCCAAGCACACTCAGCATATCAGCCCTTCCTTCTTTTCCTTCATCTTGAAGCATATGAACGTCCTCTTCATTTTGGAGCTCCAAGCCATGTGGTCCTGTCCACCATTAAACCATCTTGTTCAACATTTATATGAAGCCGCTGGGCAAGATCATCCGTGGTCTTGGGGTGAAGTGTCATCTATATGCAGATGACACTCAGTTGTACATCTCCACCCCGGACCACCCCAACGATGCTGTGGGGGCTATGTCTAGGTGCCTGGAGGCCGTGCGGGATTGGATGGGCGGGAACAGGCTTCGGCTCAACCCATCCAAGACCGAGTGGCTGTGGTTCCCGGCGCCCCGATATAGCCAGCTGATTCCTTCGCTGGCTATTGGGGGGGAAATTTTGCCCCCCACAGAGAGGGCTCGCAATCTGGGAGTCCTCCTGGATGTACGGCTGTCGCTTGAACATCATGTCGCGGCCGTCTCCAGGGGGGCGTTTCATCAGATCCGTTGGATCTACCGGTTGCGGCCCTTTCTGGATCGGGACGGCCTGCGCACGGTCACTCAGGCCCTTATCACCTCTCGCCTGGACTATTGTAATGCCCTCTACATGGGGCTCCCTGCGGGGAGCACCCGGAGACTCCAACTGGTGCAAAATGCGGCCGCGCGGGTGATCATGGGGGCGTCGCGTAGCGCCCACGTGACGCCTCTCCTGCGCGAGCTGCATTGGTTGCCGGTGGCTCTCCGGGTTCGCTTCAAGGTTCTAGTTTTGACCTTTAGGGCGATCCATGGCACTGGGCCAGGTTACCTGCAGGACCGCATCCTACCGGTGATCTCCAGCAGGCCGGTGCGTTCACACAGGGAGGGCCTTCTCCGGGTCCCGTCGGCCGCCATGTGTCACCTGGCGGCCCCGAGGGGTAGGGCCTTCTCTGTGGCGGCCCCTGCCCTCTGGAATACTCTGCCGCCGGAACTGCGTACCGGCACGGACCTGAGGGCCTTCAGGCGCGCGCTGAAGACCTGGCTTTTTGAGCAGGCCGGCCTGGGCTGAGATGGTTTTAATTTGTCTCCATTTGTTCTGTAATTTTAAATTGGGGTTTTAAGGGTGTGGGGTGAGTTTTTCTTATTTGGCCAATATTTAATTTAATTCCTTTTAACTTTTGTATTACTGTTGGGGTCTAGATTGGCTGTACACCGCCCTGAGTCCCTAGGGAGAAGGGCGGTATAGAAATTTTATAAATAAATAAATAAATAAATCTTTCCAAACAGCCTCCATGTTTCCAGTATCTTTTCCCCCACTTGAAACTGAACCAGAAGGATATTTCTTCCAACAGGGTTGGACTAGAAGACCTCCAGGATCCTTTCCAACTCTGTTATTCTCTTTCTGCTGCTATTTGGACAGGTGAATGGCTTCCAAATTGAAGACTGGGCTAAACCTGCTTTGCAACTTATTAGGACTCTGCAGTGCTTCGAATTTGTATGCCAAAAGATGCTGGGAGATAAATCTTTGGTAGCTACACCACATTTTGAAGCAACTGAATCTTGGGATTGGGGGCATGAATTAAGTACATTGGCTGCCTCCTCAGCTTTAGCACAATCCTGGAAAAAGACACACCTGGCTTAAAGAATTCTAGACAGGTACAACGACGTGCATGCTTCTCTCACACCTAAGGCACACTTTCTCACTTCCGCTACTGATTGCTTAGGCATGAAGGACAATGTCCTTTATGGATATTAGCGCACAACCTCAGTCACAATTTCCCCCCCTAGAAAGCTGCACAAGAAGTTAATTTCAACCCCTGATTTCCCTGGCTAGTGGAAATTCAAAACAGCAGGTTGAAATGCATGCAACTTTGTGGCCAGGATTCTAGGTGGAATTTACTTAATTTCATTCCTCTTTGAAATGGTTGCTTATTGTTCTTTGTTGCTTAGTGTTTTGTAAATCCCCTCCAGTTGTGGTGGGGGGTGGGGGAAAACCTTTTATTTATTAGCAAATTGCTTGTTTCTCTCTTCCTTTTTCTGAAATAAAGATTGTCAACAATGAAATTTCAGAGGTGTGTGCCTCGGCATTGATTTTTCTATTTGTAATAACACACAATAGCATATCTTGTTTTGTATCAAAAGGATAAAAATGTCCCTAACACAGTGAACTCCATTCTGGGGTAATGGATAAAACCTGTTTATGAGATGTCATTTATTCCACAATAGACAGTAAATAAAAGCTATTTCAAGCTTCGGTTAAATCAAAGCTTGTTCGGGATTTCAGCAGATTTGCAAATTACCTTTGGGACTCACTTCAGTTCCACTTGTTTTCTTGCATGTCATTGGATAACCCTCCCCTTTTTTTTTTTGCTATATAATATAGGTTTCTTCTTCTTCTTCTTCTTCTTCTTCTTCTTCTTCTTCTTCTTCTTCTTCTTCTTCTTCTTCTTCTTCTTCTTCTTCTTCTTCTTCTTCTTCTTCTTCTTCTTGCTCCTCCTCCTCCCTCCCTCCCTCCTCCCTCTGTCATCCTTTTCCATTTTCTCTTTTCATCCTTCTTCTTCCCTTCCCCCTCCTTCGTCCTCTCATCCTTCCCATTCTCCTTCTCCTCCTCCTTCCTCCTCCTCCTTCTGTCACCCTTTTCCATTTTCTCCTTTCATCCTTCTTCTTCTTCCCCTCCTCCTCCTCTTCTTCCACTTCCTCTTCCACCTCCTCTCATCCTTCTCCTTCTTCTGTCATCCTTTTCCATCTTCTCCTTTCATCATTCTCCTCCACCTCCTCTCCTTCTTTCTCCTTTCATCCTTCTTCTGTTATCCTTCTTTTCCTTTTCCCCTCCTCCCTTCCTTTCCTCCTTCTCTCCTCTTCCTCCTTCTTCCCCTTCTCTGACTCACACACGCATACATACATACACAGTCACTCCCAACCGTTGATCCAACTTTTTAGGGAAGGCATTTTTTTAGAGCCACAACTACATAAGGCCACAAACAGATCCCTGAAACCCTTATTATCCCAGCGCAAAGTATTTAAGGCTGCTGCCCTATCCCATCTTTTATGTGGTAGAATAGAATAGAATAGAATAGAATAGAATAGAATAGAATAGAATAGAATAGAATAGAATAGAATAGAATAGGAGTTGGAAGGGACCTTGGAGGTCTTCTAGTCCAATTCCCTGCCTAGGCAGGAAACCCTACACCATTTCAGACAAATGGTTATCCAAATCAAATTTCCAGCATTCACAACTTCTGGAGGCAAGTTGTTCCACTGATTAATTGTTCTAACTGTCAGGAAATTGCTCCTTATTCTAGGTTGCTTCTCTCTTTGATTAGTTTCCATCCATTCCTTCTTGTCCTACCTTCAGGTGCTTTGGAGAACAGCTTGACTCCCTCTTCTTTGTGGCAGCCCCTCAAATATTGGAAGACTGCTATCATGTCTCCTCTAGTCCTTCTATTCACTAGACTAGACATACCCAATTCCTGCAACCATTCTTCATATATTTTAACCTCCAGTCCCCTCATCATCTTGGTTGCTCTTCTCTGCACTCTTTCTAGAGTCTCAACATCTTTTTTACATAGTGGCAACCAAAACTGGATGCAGTATTCCAAATGTGGCCTTACCAAGGCACTATAAAGTGGTATTAACCAATGGTGGGATTCAAATTATTTTACTACCGGTTCTGTGGGCAGGGGTTTGGTGGGCATGGCAGGGGAAGGATACTGCAAAACGTCCAGTCAGAGGTGGGATTTGTCGGTTATCCGAACTACTCAAAATTTCCACTACTGGTTCTCTAGAACTGGTCAGAACCTGCTGAATAGCACCTCTGGTATTAACACTTCCTGTGATCTTGATTCTATCCCTCTGTTGATGCAGCCTAGAACTGTGTTGGCTTTTTTGGAGAAGCACACGGCTGGCTCATATTTAAATGATTGTCCACTAGGACTCCAAGATCTCTCTCACAGTCACCACTATTGAGCCGGTACCACCTATACTGTACCAGTGCAGTACATTTGATAGCCTGTTCTGTGTTCTGGATCTTCTCCACCTCTACAATATCCCTTTGGGGATACCTTTGCCTTCTCCATTCTTGCCCTCCCATTCTTGACAGCTCAACATCTAGGTAGGGGAGGAAAACCCTGACATTCCGTGATGATGGAGCAAAACGTCTTTCAGACAAGTATCTTCAAGGAATGACAACAAAATAATAAGGAAGGAAGGAAACGTTTTCTCTGACTCTAAGACCTTCTGCCAAGTTTCAGCCAGGAGCAGATTTGTATGGCCAGAGTGATAAATCAAAGCTCAGTTTGTAATGGTAATGCTGACACAGGTTTAACTGTAACGAGACTCACAGGCACCATTGCAAAGAAATTAGAGCTACAAATTCAGACCATCCAGCGTATATCAAGTGGAACGGTTGTCGACAACCTTCTGAAGTATTTTTGTTTTGGGGGAATTAAAAGCACACCAAAGCACTCTTGAACAGTGGTGTCAATTTTATTAGGGCAGGGCACAGAATTCATGGCATTAAATATAAGTGAATTTTCTTCTCACCGAAAGCGTGTATGCTAGAAAACACCAGGCAACTACTTTGTAGTTCATATTTATCCGTATCAGAATCTCGTTCATACTGTGTCAATTGCAGTTGAATTGAAAGGTAATGTGTCAATCACCGGTCACTGTTGTGGCATTCGTTCCTTTAGGCTCCACCTGTTTCTGTGGGGGTGGATACAAGTAGCCTTCAACTTACACCCGTTCATTTAGTGACTGCTTGAAGTTACAATAGCATTGAAAAAAACAACCACTTACAATTGCACTTATGATTGTCACAATATCTCTATGGCCACGATTAAAATCCAGTGGTTCAGTGGTAACTGGTATGTGTTTATAATGGTTGCAGTGTCCAAGGGACAGGGAAGGAAAGGGGATAAATGGGTGAAGAAGGGAAGGGAATAAATGGGTGAAGAAGGGAAGGGAATAAATGGGTGAAGAAGGGAAGGGGATAAATGGGTGAAGAAGGGAAGGGAATAAATGGGTGAAGAAGGGAAGGGAATAAATGGGTGAAGAAGGGAAGGGATAAATGGGTGAAGAAGGGAAGGGATAATGGTGACGAAGGGGGAAGGGAATAAATGGTAAGAGGGAAGGGAATGGAGGGATAAATGGGTGAGAAGGGAAGGGAATAAATGGTGAGAATGGGTTGGTGAAGAAGGGACGGGATTAAATGGGTGAAGAAGGGCAGGGATAGCTATAAATGGGTGAAGAGGAAGTGATAAATGGGTGAAGAAGGGAAGGGAATAAAGAGGAAGAAAGAAGGGAAGGGAATAAATGGGTGAAGAAGGGAAGGGAATAAATGGGTGAAGAAGGAAGGGAAGTGAAAGGAAGAGAAGGACTAATACCACAATTACTTATTCTGAAGCTCTTTATAGTTTTATTGTATCCATGTGAGACACCTGTGAAAAAAATTGTTTGTGCCATTATTCAAATATACTAAGGGCTCAGAAATCTCCTCCTATTAAAACACTCTTTTAATCAGCAATTTTAAAGGGACGGGGATTATTTCCAAAAGCTTCAAGGATTTTCCCTTTCCCTCCTGGAATCCTGTCCTACCAAACCTAGTGAGAACTGGCCAAGAAACCTTTCATCAAAGTAGTAAACAGGATCAAAATGTGCATGTGGGTTAAAGAGGGAGCATCGTCCCCAACTCCCAAAGTATCATTAGTGGTAACCTGTCACATAAAATGAGGTGGCAGATTTCCATTTTCATCTGAACTTCGGGTGTTTTAGTAATCCAGGAGCCTTATTTAAGGACTGACCTTTCACCCTGCCTGTCAGTCCAATTGCGAGTGGTTGATAGCCACTGGGAATCAATGGACAGCAGTGAAGGTCACTTCCTAGAAAAACTGCTGCCATCAAAGTGTCAGTTCCAATGAAGGATTATAACAAAGCATCAGAGACACAGATCTGAAGGGCTAAAGATTCACTTTTTTTTTCCTGAGCAGAGACTCTTGTCTGCTTCACTTTCATTAGAGGGTTGGGAGAGAAGAAGAGAGAGGAGATAATGGGGATGAAATAACCTCATTTCATAAACGATTCAATAATAAACTGGGGTTTTCTGGGGGGCATTCTGGCATCAAGGACTGCGTTTTTTAGTCATAAATTTGGTGGTCCCAGATCTAAGGGGATGGCATTTAATTTTCTGAACTCCAGACTCGGTGGTAATAATTTGCAGGGTGTGTAAACCTGTAGTATGTAAAAGGGGGGTAGCGTTATGTGGGTAAAAGGGGTTGGTTAGTTTGTTTTTAATTGGGGGGAGGTGTTGTTTTTATTTTTATTTTATGGCCCAGGGAGGAGTCTAGATGCGTCAGGAACAAACATCTGAAGGCATTGGTGGATTCAAAAGTGTTGTCCCTACCGTTCTGTGGTTGTTGGCTTGGGGGGGCACAAGGCCAGGGGAAGGGGAAAGGATTACTGCAAAATCCCCCATCAATCCCCATCCCATACCGGCGTCCAGCTACGTTCTCTGTGCAGGGTGCAACCAAAGAAAATGAGCATTATCATGCTGGGACTCGGGACGGGAGAAGACCCTTTTGGAAAAAGAGGAGAAGAGATGGGAGCGGGGCCGAGGGCCCCAGTCAGAGGTGGTATTATTTGCTGGTGTCTACGAAACTACTCAAAAATGTCCCGATACCGGGTCCAGAAATGGTCAAGCAGAAACCGCCTGAGCCCACCTCTGATTGAAGAGCGACACAAGGAACAATCCACTCTGAGCTGAAGAGCTACACAGGAGGTCAGAATTTGGAAAGCACAGGTTAATGGTGATCCTTTCGCATCACATGGTAGAATTTGTAGATTAGAAATTCTTCACCGGAATATCGACCTGGTGGCCACAACTAGTGGGCCTGCGTTTACACGAGGGAAAAAAAGAACACAGAAAAAAAGCTTGAGCGGGAAGGGAGCGGGTTAATGATCACAGTTGGAGGCATGCATTGTCACAAAAGACCCTAGTCCAGTCAACCACCACCCGTTTGTCTCCATTCTCCATGAATTCTGTTGACCACTTTCTTAAACTAGCGACAAATAGGCTTTGACTCTTGGTTGACTCAGGATGAGATTCTTATATTTTTAAGGTCTCAAGAAACAAACTTAATAACACACTTTTTCTATGGTTTCTTGAATTGTAACTCAGGGATTGCCTCCTCGGTATTTGTATTCAGACAGGCCTGTTTCGGCCCCCTTTTCTTACTTTTTTTGTTTTACCATTGTGTGGGACAAGTGCTGCTTATAATAAAATTTCACACCTCTACCTCATTTTTAACCTATTGGTTTCTTTATCAGTTTTAATATTAATATTTAGGGTCGAAGTCTGATGCCTGCCCTTTTATATTTTATTGAAACATGCAATTGTTTATTCTGATTTATGATTTGGTAAAACAAACCAGAATCACTTGGTTGTAGAGGTGGTAAAGGCTTGGTTTTTGTAACGCAGCATACAACAAAAGAAAAAACGAAAGAAAGAACGAAAGAAAGAAGAAGAACGAAAAGAAATAAAACAGAAGAAAAGAAAGGAAGGAGGGAAAGAAAAAGAAACGAAAGAAGAAGAAGAAGAAAAAGAAAGAAAGAAAGAGAAAGAAAAGAGAAGGAAAGAAGGGAAAGACAAAGAAAGAAGCACAAGAAAGGAAGATAAGAAGAAAAAGAAAGAAAGAAAGAAACAGCAAAGAGAAGAGAAAAGAAGAAAAGAAAGAAAAAGAAAACGAAAAGAAAAAGGAAGAGGCAAAAAAGAGAAACGGGAAAAAGAAAGAAAGAACACGGGGAAACAACAAAAAGAACAGCCAAGAAAAAGAAAAGCAACGGCAAGAAAGAAAAGAACGAAAAGAAGAAGAAAGAGAGAAAAAAAGGAAGGAAAAGAAAGAAAGCAAAGGAAGAGAAAGAGCGAGAAAGAGAAAGAAAGAAAAAAAGAAAGAGATAAGAGAAGAAGAAAGAAAAGAAGAAAGAAAGCAATACGAAGAGAAAAAACGGAAAGACGAAAAGAACGAAAGAAAGACAGGAAGACG
>CM042834.1:267633764-267660056 GCA_023653725.1 Bungarus multicinctus | reverse complement strand
AATGCTCCGGGTTTATTGAGAATCGCAATTGGCCCTGCCCCTCTTGTTTCCTGGGTGGGAACATAGTGCTGCTCTAAAATTTCAACCTCTAACTCATTTACTCTTTGGTTATGTTTATCAGTGTAATATAATATTGGGTTGAAGTCTTGAGCCTCTGTGCCCTTCATATTTTAAAACGCATTGTTTTTCATCCTTGATTAGATTTTCGTAAACACCCAGAAATCAATTGGTAGAGGTGGTAAAGGACTCTGGTAAAGCGAGCATACAAAAGAAAAAGAAAGAAAAGAAAGAAAGAGAAAGAAAAAGAAGAATAAGAAAAGAAAGAGAAAGAAGGAAAAGAAAGAAAGAAAAGAAAAAGAAGAGAAGGAGACGAGCGAAGAAATGAAAAAGGAAGATGAAGCGCAAGAAAAGAAAAAGAAGAAAAACGAAAGAAAGAAAGAACAAGAAATAAGAAGAAAAGGAGAAAAGAATAAGCAAAAAGAAGATAAGGGGGGGGGAAAAGAAAAGAAAAAGATGAAGAAAAGAGAAAAGAGAAAGAAAACAGAAGAAGAAAAACCAGAAAGAGAAGAAAAAGAAAGGTGGAAAAGAAAGAAAAAAGAGGAAAGAACCGAAAAAAAAAAGAAGAAAAAGAAAACAACAGAAGACAAGAAAGGAAAGGAAAGGGAAAGAGAAAGGGAAAAGAAAGAAAGAAAGAAAGAAGAAAGAAACAGAAAGAAGGGAAAGAAAAGAAGGAGGAAAAAAGAAGGAAAAGAAGAGAGGATAAAAGGAAAAATAGAAAGAAGGGGAAAAGAAAGAAGAAAAGAAGGAGAAAGAAAGTAAAAATAAGGAAGAAGAAGAAAGAGAACGAAAAAAAGGAAAGAAAGGAAAGAAAGGAAAGAAAGTAAAAGAAAAAGAAGAAAGAAGGGAGGGAGGGATGGGAGGGAGGGAGGGCGGAGGGGAGGGTAGGGAGGGAGGAAGGAAGGACGGGAAGGAACGAATTAAGAAAGAAAGACAAGAAAGAAAGAAAGAAAGAAAGAAAGAAAGAAAGAAAGAAAGAAAGAAAGAAAGAAAGAAAGAAAGAAAGAAAGAAAGAAAGAACTCTTCAAAGTAATACTAGAAGCACTGGATGGAAACTAATTAAGGAGAGAACAATCTAGAACTAAGGGGAGATTTCCTGACAGACCAATTAATCAATGGAATGCCTTTTCTTCAGAAGTTGTGAATGCTCTAACACTGGAAGAAGAAGAGATTTTCAACTATTTGTCTGAAATAGCATAGTGTTTCCTGCCTGAATAGTGGTGGGATTTAGAAGACCTCCAAGATCCCTTCCAACTCTGTTATTCTATTATTCTGTCACCTGCAGCACTCATTTTGACTTTTTTGGACTCCTCTAGTAGTGGATGCATTGAATAATATAAAAACAATGTCCCCATGATATATTTTTCTTAGTTTACTGAATGAACATACATCTGTAAATATATTAAACAGGCTCAATTTATATAACAGGACAGGTAGACCTCGACTTCCAACAGTTTGTTTAGTTATACCATACCAAAGTTACACCAGCACAGAAAATGTGACTTATGATCATTTTTCACAGTTATGACCTTTGCAGGATTCCCCATGATCGTGTGATCAAAATTCAGACTCTTGGCAACCGGTTCATATTTATAACCCTTGCTATGTCCCAAAGTCACATGATCCTCTTTTGCAACCTTCTGACACGCCAAGTCAATGGGGAAGTCAGACTCACTTAACAACTGGTTTGCTAACACCAACCGTAGTGATTCACTTAACAACGGTGGCAAGAAAGGTCGTAAAATGAGGCAAAACTCACTGAACGTAAAGATCTCACTTAACAGCAGACATTTTGGGCTCAATTGTGGTCGTAAGTCAAGGACTACCTGTATCCCATACTAAGGCCTATATTTGGACGATTGCTAGTTCTTGAGGTAAAAAATGAGTAGAAATGAACCCACAGAGGATCAAAGGGGGAGTTGTTTGTTTGTTTATCTATCTATTTTATATATTTATTTATTTTATTTATTTACTTATTTATATGGATTGGTATGCCGCCGACCTCACTAATGTAACTCTGGGCAATCAGCAAAATATTTTTTTTAATGCAATATAAATCAAATCAGGTTATATGTTGGTTCACTCTACTCTTCTGCCCAGTGAAATAAAAATGCCTGGACCATCAAGGAATTGATAGGTAATTTATTTCCATAGTTGGTTACATTCACTCAGGTCTCTGGTGAGTGAGATTGGAGGAAATAGAAAGTAAAGCCAGAAATGATGGGGACACACAACTAAAAAAAAAAAGACTTGGAAATAAAAAGCAAAGGAACTCTGTTGATCCACAGTAGGATAACTTTTGAATTTTGTGAAAAATCAAGAATCTTATCATCACACAGATAAAGTAGATAACACAAATCATTTCACATTTAACAAACGTTTGGATTCAATGGACATCTCCAGCCTCTGAATGGCTTAAATTGAGGTGTTATTGTAACTTAGGTATCTGCAGTATCAACAGTAGAGACCTTCAAAATATCTAGGTTCTATCATATCACAAGATCTAAAATGGACACCTAACAAAAATGTCATTAAAAAAGCACAACAAAGAATGTCTGCGCCAACTCAGGAAACTCAAACTGCCTAAGGAGCTACTGATCCAATTCTACAGAGGAATGACTGAGTCTGTCATCTGCATCTCTATAACTGTCTGGTTTGGTTCTGCAACCCAACAAGACAGTCACAGACTTCAGAGGATAATTAGGACTGCAGAAAAAACAATTACTACCAACCTGCCTTCCATTGAGGACCTGCATACTACAAGAGTCAAAAGGAGAGCTGTGAAAATATTTAAAGACCCCTCACATCCCAGACATAAACTATTTCAACTCCTTCCTTCAAAACGACGCTATAGAGCACTGCACACCAGAACAAATAGACACAAGGACAGTTTTTTCCCTGAACACCATCACTCTGCTAAACAAATAATTCCCTCAACGCTGTCCAACTATTTACAAAGTCTGCACTACTATTACTATTAATCTTCTCATCACTCCTTATCGCCCATTCCCTCCCACTTGTGACTGTATGACTATAACTTTGTCCCTTGTATCCTTACGATTTATATTGACTGTTTCCTAGTATGATTTGATTCCTTATTGTACCCTATGACTATCATTAAGTGTTGACCCTTATGATTCTTAACTCTCGACAAATGTTACTTTTATGTACATTGAGAGCATCTGCACCAAGGCAAATTCCTTGTGTGCTCAATCACACTTGGCCAATAAAGTATTCTATTCTATTCTATTCTATTCTATTAAAAACCCTTAGCACCCTATTACATTTAACAAACTTTAGGGGAAGCCTCCATGACTTTCCGCTGTTTTGTTCAAATAAGTAAATTGATTCAACACATCGACTGGGTGCCTTCAAAACTAGTTCCAGAGATTCAATGGGACTTTATTGATGTGCACAATATTTTTTTATTGAATCAATTCTCTAAAACAGTGTCTCTCAACAACTTAAAGAAGTGCGGTCTTCAACTCTTAGAATTCCCCAGCCTGCACTGCTGGCTGGGGAATTCTGGGAATTAAAGACCACACTTCTTCAAGCTGCCAAGGTTGAAAAAAATACTGCTGAAAATCATATCACTTTCATTTGACAAATCAATCGATTCAACATATTTTATTTGAGCTGAACAAATATTTTCAATTGAATCTACAGTTGAATCTTAATCAGGAGGCAGCTGGATTCTCAGTCATCCAGATCATGGTTGTGCTTTTTTCAGGAGGCAACTGGACTTTCTGGTTTTTCTTTGAAGATGTTTCGCTTCTCATCCAAGAAGCTTCTTCACATCTGACTGGATGGTGGAAGATGGAAGGATTTATATTCCTTGCAGACAGCTGGTCATTGGCATCCTTTTAGAGAGTCGTTGAGGCCACTTGGAGGTTTATCTGTGTCCTCAGGGTCACTTGAGTAAGTGCTCCTGGTTCCTGTAGTCTGCAATTTTTCCTCTGGAAATCAGTGGTGGGATTCAAATTGTTTTACTACCGGTTCTGTGGGCGTGGCTTGGTGGGCGGGGCAGGGGAAGGATACTGCAAAATCTCCAGTCAGAGGTGGTATTTGCCAGTTATCCGAACTACTCAAAAATTTCCGCTACTGGTTCTTCAGAACTGGTCAGAACCTGCTGAATAGAATCTCTGCTGGAAATCCATTCCTCCTCCCACACCATTCAAAGGGTGTCCATCCCAAATTATATAGCTCAAAGTCTGTAGAGGTTCTCAGTCATCCAGGTCATGCATTAAGGACGTGCATAAGCGCCCAGTCGTGCCTACCATCCCAGTCCTATTGTCCCCAATTATTCGTACCCATTTCCTGTATTTATATTTACGTTTATTATCTTGTAAGCTATTGATGGATAAATAAATAAAATAAAAATGGTTGTCCCAAAGGTGCTTTTTCAGGAGGCAACTGGACTTCCATGTTTTTTCTTTGAAGACATTTCGCTTCTCACCCAAGAAGCTTCTTCAGCTCTGACTGGATGGTGGGGAATGGAAGGACGGAGAATGGACCATCCACCATTCAGAGGCTGAAGAAGCTCCTTGGATGAGAAGTGAAGCACCTTCAAAAGAAAAGAAAGGAGAAAGTCCAGTTGCCTCCTGAAAAAAGCACCTTTGGGACCTGGAGGACTGAGAATCTCAATCAATTTTTAGTTGAATCTTGAGAAATTCTCTCTTTCCCAAGATTTAATCTGGCAGCATCACAAGATAGAAAATCCGAGGCAGATAGCTATTATTCTGCATTATTAAAAATACTATTATTCCCGCATTTTGTCCTCAAATACCCGGTCCTTTGTAATTGCAGGTTCCTTTAGTGGCTTCACCTTCATGTTTTCAATACAGGTATTTTCAACTATTCATTTAGCAACTATTCAAAGGTACAAATGCCCCCGAAACGTGATAATCATCTGCAACCTTTCTGACACACAAAATCAACAGGGGAAGCCCAGTTTGTTTAGCCATTTCATGATTCATTTAACCACTTCAGTGATTCACTTAAGAATGGTGGCAGAAAAAGGTTGTGAAATCTAGCCAGGCTCACTTAACAACCACCTTGCTTAGCCACAGAAATTCTGGTCCAAATTACGGTCGTAACTCGAGGATTACATGGATGCTGTTTGTCTAGCTACCTCTACAGAGGTTACCAGAATTAGTTTCTTTTGAAATTAATTCAAGGAAAGGATGATTATGTTACACGTCGCACAACTCATTTGTGGGCCAGCCTATAGTGTAAATTCACTGAAGAGGAGAAATTCCAGGTGACTTACTCTTTGGTGCCTACCTGGCATCTGTCAGTATCTGTGACATAAACTATATGAAATTGGAACCTCTACTATTCTGTCTGATACCCTGGTCAACGAGGGGGAAAGTGAGTTGCCTTATTGGCATCTTGGCTTCTTCTCCTGCTAGGCTGAGAATTGCCTGAAGAATTCCTATTCCATCCTGGGCCAACCCTAAAGTAGGAATCACTGGTATGTTTGCAGCAGCCCAAGAACCCAGGACCAGGATGGTGGCTTACCAAATGGTATCCTTATCACAGAACTAGTGGTCAAGAAGGCTAAATTAGAAATGAATTCTTTATTGGCCAAGTGCGATTGGACACACAAGGAATTTGTCTTGGTGCAAATGCTCTCAGTGTATATAAAAGAAAAGATACATTTGTCAAGAGTCAAGAATCATCAGGTACAACACTTAATAATAGTGTTAAGGGTACAATAAGCAATCAAATCATATTAGGAAACAGTCAATATAAATCATAAGGATACGAGTGACAAAGTTACAGTCATACAGCCACAAGTGGGAGGGGATGGGTGATAAGGAGTGATGAGATTAATAGTAATAGTAGTGCAGATTTTGTAAATAGTTGGACAGTGTTGAGGGAATTATTTTCTCCTAAAAAAAAATTCTCCTAAAAAATGATATTGAGACTCTAGAAAGTGTGCAGAGAAGAGCAACCAGGATGATGAGGGGACTGGAGGCTAAAACATACGATGAACAGTTGTAGAAACTGGGCCTGGCTAGTCTAGGGAAGAGAAAGACCAGGGGAGACATGATAGCAGTCTTCCAATATTTGAGGGGCTGCCCCAAAGAGGATGGGGATCAAGCTATTTTCCAAAGCACCCGAAGGCCAGACAAGGAACAATAGATGGAAACTGAACAAAGAGGGATTCAACCTGGAAATAAAAGGAGAAATTTTCTGACAGTGAGAACAATCAACCAATTTGTACCCTATTAAGTGTTGTACCGTATGATTCTTGACAAATGCATCTTTTCTTTTTAAGTACACTGAGAGCATTTGCACCAAGACAAACTCCTTGTGTATCTAATCACACTTGGCCAATAAAGAATTCATTCATTCATTCATTCATTCATTCAGTGGAATTCAGAAGTTGTGGGGGCTTCATCAGATAACAGATAACAGATAATCAGAGTTAGAAGGGACCTCGTAGGTCCTCTAGTCCAACCCCCCCCCCCCCCCGCACCCGCCGCGCCGCCCAAGCAGGAGACCCAACACCATTTCTGACAAATGGCAATCCAATCTGTTCTTGAAAGTCTCAAGTGATGTGGATCACTGGAGCCTTTCAAGAAGAAACTGGACTGGCATCTGTCAGCAATGGTGTAGGGTCTCCTGCTTGGGCGCGTGGGGGGAGGGTTGGACTAGATGACCTGCGAGGTCCCTTCCAACTCTGTTAGTCTGTTAAATCGGTTAAAACCGCCCAGCCCGGAAGCCTCCGGAGCGACGACGATGCCCCCCAAGCTTAACGCGGCCAAGCCGGGAGTAATTAAGTGGTTTGATGCGCCTCGCAGCCGCCGCGGCCAAGAATTGCCTAAATTGCCCGTTCATTAGCAGCACGGCGTGCGCGGAGAATTACAAACAGACAATAGAGCCCGCGGTAATTTAATCTAACCTTGTATTTACAGAGGGAGGGGAAGGATAACGGAGAAGAGCAAGGCGGAGAGGGGAAGGGGATGATGGGGAGCCGGCTGGGGTGGAAGGGCGGGGGCGCTGGCCTCCCGGCCCGTGGAGCCCCAACACACTAATGGTACTACTGGCTCTCAAGCTGCGCAAACATTTCTCCGACCTCATCGCCGCGCTCCATCGCAGGCCTCTGGGGAGCGGAGGCGAGGCTTGGCGGTCGAGGAAAGAGAAAGAAAATTAAAAAAAAAAAGAGAGAGAGAGGGAGAGAGAGAGAGAGGAGGAAAAGTAATTTATAAGGCGTCTGTGGCCCTGAATGTATCATCGGATCCGCTCGCCGACGCTCAATTGATATGTAGTTGATTTCAAACAACGCCCCCCGGGTACCCACGGGGAACATTTTTTAGATTTTACGCTTGGATATATCTGTTTAACTCGCCATTTACCAAAACGGCAGCTGATGACAGCGCCAGCCAGCCAGTCAAGCTGGGAGAGAGAGAGAGAGGAGAGAGAGAGAGAGAGAGATCGGGAAAACGCACACACACACACTCATGCACACTCGGGTGCACACAGGCACGCGTTTCTACTCAAGACAGACAACGCGCCCCCCCCAATAAATCCCCCGCTACTCTTTCGGACGAGTGTAGAAATGGACTATACCTGTAGAAAGCATGAGAATATGTTTAAGGAGAGAAGGATAGAATAGAAACGAATAGAAACGAATAGAAACGAATAGAATAGAATAGAATAGAATAGAATAGAATAGAATAGAAGATATGGAATGGAAAGGAATGGAATAGGACAGGACAGGACAGAATAGAATAGAATTCTTTATTGGCCAGGTGTGATTGGACACACAAAGAATTTGTCTTGGTACAAATGCTCTCAGTGTACATAAAAGAAAAGATACATTCGTCAAGAATCATCAGGTACAACACTTAATGATAGTCATAGAATACAAAAAAGCAATCAGATCATACTAGGAAACAGTTGATATAAATCGTTAGGATACAAGCGACAAAGTTACAGTCATACAGTCACAAGTAGGAGGGAATGGGCGAAAGGAAGCCGAACAGCCTTTTCCTTCAGGGTATCTGACCTTATGCCACTGCCTCTTTCCAAACGCTGGGAATAGTTTCCTACAAAACATCTTCAAATATTTGCAGGTGCAAAGGTGGTTTATGGCTGGCACCAAAGGGAGTTGGCCTGAAAACTTCTTTTTTACTTTTTAGAGACACATAGAAACAGCCCAGTTGTAAGATGCTGTTAAACTACTGATTTAATGAATCACTGGAAATGATTGGCTTACAGGGGCCTGGCTAGTCTAGTGAAGAGAAGGACCAGGGGAGACAGGATAGCAGTCTTCCAATATTTGAGAGGCTGCCACAGAGACGAGGGACGGTCAAGCTATTTTGTAAAGTGCCTGTAGGCCAGACAAGGAATAATGGATGAAAACTGAACAAGGAGGGATTCAACCTAGAAATAAGGAGAAACTTTCTGACAATGAGAACAATCAACCCATGGAACAGAAGTTGCCCTCGGAAGTTGTGGGAGCTTCATTACTGGAGATTTTCAAGAAGAGATTGGACTCCCATCTGTCAGAAATGGTGTAGGGTCTCCTGCTTAGGCAGGATGTTCGATTAGTCACTAGATGACCCTTCCAACTCTGACTATCTGTTATCTGTTAAGAAAAGAAGGACTAGAGCTGACACCATAGCAGTATGCCAGTATTTGAGGGGTTGCCACAAAGAAGGGGGGGGGGCAGTGAACTTATTTTCCAAAACACCAGAAGGCAAGACAAGAAACAATGGATGGAAATTAATCAAGGAGAAAAGCCACCTGGAACTAAACTTCCTAACAGTGAGGACAATTAATCAGTGGGGCAGCTTCCCTCCAGAACTTGGAGGTTTTTAAAAAGAGATTACTTGTCTGAAATGGCAGAGGGTTTGAGTGGGGGTTTGGACTAGAACAGGGGTTGCCAACCTTTTGGACCTCAGGGACCACCAAACTCATAATTTTAGATCCCAGGGACCACTAACTGGTTCTGTAGGCATGGCTTAATTTGTGGGTGTGGCTTGGTGGTCATGTGACTGGCTCGGCATAGCTTGTATGTAAATATTATAAATTTTATATAAATATTGAATTTTTTATAAAAAAGAGCAACTTTTACCCAAAATCAGGCAAAGCAGGCAGGCAGATTGAGTTGCGCACAGAATCGCAGATTCATTCAGAGATCTATCTATCTGCCATTGGCTAGATCAGTCTGTCACATAAAATTTGCTTGCAAGCAAACTCACAAAATTAACTCACAACACACCATGCATGAAAATATTGAATTTTTTATTTATAAAAAAAGAGCAACTTTTACCCAAAATCAGGCAAAGCAGGCAGTTTGAGTTGCTCACAGAATCATTCAGTGATCTATCTATCTGCCATCAGCTAGCTCAGTCTCTCAAATTTGCTTGCTGTGAGTCTGCACTGAATTTGCTTGCAAGCAAACCTTCCGTCCTAAGGGAGGTTCGGCTGTGCTGAGCCGAAGGTCTAAAAGTAGCTAGAAAACAAGAAATCCAACCATTTCCTGCTTCCTAGCTAATCTAAATCTCCCGGCACAGCCGAACAGATGATGATCGGAAAAAGGAAAAATAGCAATTTAGCAGGCAAGTTTACCGGGTAAAGAGTGAATGTGTGGGGAAGGTTCCCGCGGGCCATGTGGGCAGCGCAGCCTTGTGTTTCTGCGCAGCCTAGATTAATTGCTTTGGGAGGGTGCTCTGGGGGTTAGATTTCTTTGCGGCCCACCAAAATTTTCTCACGGCCCACTGGTTGGCAACCGCTGGACTAGAAGACTTCCAAGGTCCCTTCCAGCTCTATTCTGATTGATAGATTGAAGTTAGTAGTGATCAGGTAGAACAAGAAGCCATTATTCTTAGTTTTGCTATTGTGGTAAATTATATTTCCAGTTTTTTAATCCCATTAGTTTCACATATGTATCGCATGAATACATTCAGACATTATGCAGGCCCACCCCTTCCTTCCTTCCTTCCTTCCTTCCTTCCTTCCTTCCTTCCTTCCTTCCTTCCTTCCTTCCTTCCTTCCTTCCTTCCTTCCTTTCTTTCTTTCTTTCTTTCTTTCTTTCTTTCTTTCTTTCTTTTGAAGTTGTAGATGATGTGTTTTCTAATTTTTTACACTATAGGGGCATCTGCTGAGTATATAGTTCCATTGCCAACACGGGTGTCTTTACCAGAATACCTTTTTGGACTGTGGAAATATCTCCAATTGGATCACAGCCACGAATGCAAGTCGGTGTAATAACCCATATCTTCAGTACGGTGGTCAGATTACTTTGGTTCTCACCGTCTCCGCTAAGTCAGTTCAAAGGGAACGGGTCCCTCCATCAGCTGAATTCATGACAGCCTGCTACATGCCAGTCTTGACCTGGAAAAATGCCTGCACCTTCCCTCTAGGAACGCACCCCTCCTTTGATGCAAAAGGGGTAAAGACCCTCCAGGGTTTATTGTTTTGAAAACATTAATATGTTTTGTATTTAATGCGCTGGCTCGGTTATAGCAAATTAAAGAGAATGGGCCTGCTGCAAGATAATGCAACTCACACACACACACAAACACACACACACACACACACACATATACTCCCCAGTCAAGTGGTACATGCTGAAAATGAGGCCCCAGTGTGGGAAATGTCCACATTACGTCCCCTCGGAGTACCAGAAGAGGCATTAGGCACAGCCCTGAGCCTTAATGGTACACATCAGGAAAACATCTGAGCTTGGGCCTTCAATCACAAACACGGCAGGATTTAAAAATGAATAAACTTCACATTGTGATTCTCTTATTTATCCTTTATGCAAATTTTCGCTGGGAGGACGCATTATGTTCCCTGCATGGGATTGCACAGGCCCCCATTAAGCTACAAAGGACCATGCGCCTCTTCGCTGTGAAAATACCACCGGCTCCATTTGCCAGCCTTACTCGCGAGAGCTGGGAGACGGATGGATGCATGGGTGGGTGGATAGATGGAAGGGTTTAATTATCGAAGCGTTCAGAAGGGAGGAATGAAAGAGAAGTTGGGAATTAAGGGTCCTGGGCCAATGATCAAAAGATTGATCCCCTAGAAGAAGGAGTAAAAGGAAGAAGTGAGAGAGTGATGGTTATTGCAGTCACGTATTCATAAAGAACAGGGACGCGGTGGCTCAGCGGCTAAGACGCCGAGCTTGTCGATCAGAAAGGTTGGCGGTTTGAATCCCTAGCGCTGCGTAATGGAGTGAGCTCCCGTTACTTGTCCCAGCTTCTGCCAACCTAGCAGTTCGAAAGCATGTAAAAGCGCAAGTAGAAAAATAGGGACCATTTTGGTGAGAAGGTAACAGCGTTCCATGCGCCTTCGGTGTTTAAGTCATGCCAACCACATGACCATGGAGACGTCTTCGGACAGCGCTGGCTCTTTGGCTTTGAAACAGAGATCAGCACCGCCCCCTAGAGCCGGAAATGACTAGCACGTATGTGCAAGGGGAACTTTTACCGTTACCTGATTCATAAAGAAGAAAGATAAAATCTCATTTAGTTTCAAGGTGGAATGAGTTTACCTATATTTTTCACACTTAACGACCATTGCAGCATCCCCATTGTCACGTGATCAAAATTCAGATGCTTGTCCGCTGACTCACAGTTATGACAGTCGCGGTGTCTAGGTGATTCCTTTTTGCGACCTTCTGACAAGCAAAGTCAGTGGGGAAGCCAGATTCACTTAACAACCATGTTTCTAACTTAACCAATGTAATGATTCCTTTAACAATTGTGCCAAGAAAATTCATAAAATGGGGCAAAAACTCACTTAGCAAATGTTTCACTTAGCTACATAAATTCTGGGCTCAGTTGTGGTCGTAACTCGAGGACAACCTGTAAAATAAAAATGCCAAATAGCCACAGGGCGTTCTGACCAAGGCTTCCTGAGACCGTAATTAAACACACACTTCGTTAAAACAACTCTTGTTTTATTTCAACACTGGGAATTATTTTCATTCCCAGCCCATAAGCAGTTCCTCGAGATGAGTACCCACCTTTATCTCCTTTGAATTGCTGCCAACCACTAAAGTGCCAAATTAACTGTAAAAAAACCAACCGAAGTACAAAGTCCACACAGAGCTTCAAGGTTTAATTGGAACAGAGCGAACGACTTTGCTCCCTGCAAAGGTTTCTCTACCTTTGCACTTCCTTTATATCTTATGGGAGGGCCAATCACCTCCAAGCCTTACTCCCGAGTTGCCCCTTTTGTCTCAGCTGCTCTTGCCTTCTAGCAGCTCTGTGCACACGTGCACTGGGAACAGGCTCCCCTGGATCCTCTGCTTCGCTGCTGCCAGACTCCAGAGGCTCTGGAGTCAGCACACAACTCCCAGATAGTCCTGGCCCCATCTCTGCATCAGATGCAGGACCCTCATCCGAGTCCTCCCCACACTCCCAGTCTGGCCCCTGTTCTTCCCCACTGTCGGATTCCGCTGCCATCTGCACCGGCTGCCAGCGAACCACGACCCAGGGAAGCTTGATGGGTAAGGCTCTGTGACCAGAGGTGATCAGAAGTGGGATCACAATTTTACAATTTTAAGAATAATCAGAGGTTTAGACACAAATCCTGCCTTCTATAATTATGATTGGCTTCTGGACCCTTCAGCACACACCTTGCTATATCATCTCTGTATTGGAAAAAGTGTTTTTTTCTCTCCCTTCTTCTCCTAATGCAGTTTTAGGAACTGAATTTGCCTAAAGAGGTTGATTAATAACAGGCTTCGAATTGCTATGAAAGAATGTTTCTAGACCTCTATCAGTGTGTGATCTGTTGATCTGTTGGTGATAATCCACAACAGGGTTAAGGAAGTTCTTTATGTCCCTAAATTGTTCAATAAATATATAGCCTGGAAATCAGATATTAAAATGGATTAAATTTAATACGGAAGTCTCTATGTTGCCTAGTCTGGAGCATTGGATGAGGAGAATGGTTCTTCAAAAGAATCTTCTAAGAATAACTTATTTTAAAAAAAAAAAAAACTCTTGAAGATTCTGAATTCTCCAAAGAAAGAATTGTGGGTCCAGATTTTTATGGCACCTGTGGAATTAAAAATCAGACCAAGAGGAGTCAGTGATACCAGGGTGATTGAGGGCCCAAGCTGTAAAGACATCGTGCTCATGTTAAAAAGACCCTTCTTCACAAGGAAAATGGGGTCCACCATTTTTAATAACTAGCAGCCCCTTTGTAAGTACGAGTTGTCCATAAAGGGGGGCATTCTTATCCCAGGGACAGCCAGACTAAATAACAAGCTGACTAATGTTTGCATAATGTATTGTGGGAAGAATTCATAATGTATAGGGAAACATACAGAGAAATGGTTACTGGAATTGGGTATGTCTAGTTTAATGAAAAGAGGGGTGACTAGGGGTGACATGACAGCAGTCTTCCAATATTTCAGGGGCTGCCACAAAGAAGAAGGAATCAACCTATTCTCCAAAGCATCTGAGGGCAGGACAAGAAGCAATGGGTGGAAACTAATCAAGGAGAGAAGCAACCTAGAACTAAGGGAAAACTTCCTGACAGTTAGAACAATTAATCAATGAAACAGTTTGCCTCCAGAAGTTGTGAATGCTCCAACACTGGAATTTTTGAAAAAGATGTTGGATAACCATGTATCTGAAATGGTATAGGGTTTCCTGCTTAAGCAGGGGGTTAGACTAGAAGACCTCCAAAGTCCCTTCCAACACTGTTATTCTCTTCTCCTCTCCTCCCCTCCCTTCCATTCCATTCCATTCCCTTCCCATTCTATTCTATTTTATACATTAACTAACCCAAATTTCCACAGTAATTGATTTACAGCCTCCAAAATCCTTTAAATTTAACAGCAAATATACTGTAAGTATTAATGAAACACTTCAAATTGTAAACACACACAAGCAAAGAGACAAAACCCATTTAACACAATGTAAACATAATTATAAAACTCACTGGTTCAAACAAAGAGACCCAATCCACATCACTTGATTTAAACAAGCCCCTTTTCCAAAGTCAACGCACAATTACACTCCTCAAATGTCACTCTAGAATACACCCCTCAAGACCCACACCGAGAACAAGCTCCCTTATAAAGCAGCTTGTCTGTATCCCATTTTCTGTGTAGATACCCCCATAGGCAAATCTGTTTGCTTTGGGAAATCAATCCATCTTTTTTTTCTCACAGCTGTCTGGATTTATTCTTGCACAACCTTTGGCTTGAATTAGAACCCCAAATTGTTCTTCTGACAGTATTTACCCAAGATTTATTTCATTAATAAATCTTGGGTAAATAAATAAATCCTCAACTTTTGAGGTTTTCGTGAATCATAAACAGACCCCATGGTCTCAGTTCCCCAAACACACGATGATAAAATATAATTGGTGACCCCATATGGATGGATTGAGTTCTCCCAAACTTTATGCAGCTACTGTTTTAAAAGAATAATGCCTATTTTTCGATAGTTCCATCTCCCTAGCTGAAAGTTATACTTGTCTATAGTGAATCTGCCATCAATACTCTATGAACCAGGCTTCACTTAGTAAATATTTAACAAGGGGAAATGCCTGTAGCCTTCATCGTTCTTGAAGATATGGAACACAAATCACCGTACTTTGTTTTAACAATGAGAGAAAGCATTCTCTTCTTTTACCTTAGCATCTCTGTGTTTCTTACATTAGAGGACCATGAATGATTTACTGATGAAAGAAGAATCCAAAGACAACCAAATGGCCTTTTAAGCATTTACATATTTATGGTTATGAAAGCGGATCTTGGCTTCTTTATACAAATTTAAAAACTGGCAGAGATTCTATGGAGATAAAACATGAGCCATGATCAGTAGCCATCAATGTTTCCCAATGTTGACAGCTCTCTCAGGAGAAGAAAGGGCAGGTGGAGGGGGAGGAAGGAGAGAGGAGAAGAAATAGGGTAGAGTAGGATAGGATAGGGTATGGAGAAGGAAGGAAGGGGAAAAGAAGAACAAGTAGAACAAGAAGAAAGAAAACAAGAAAAGAAAAGGAGGACAGAGGGAGGAGGGAGGTTTTCAATGCTTCCTGCCAGATTCCCAGAAGGAAGGTCAATGGGGAAGCCATCAGGAAGTCAAAAGTCACTCTTGTCCCATTGCTTCTTTGCCCACCCTCAGTCATTCTGTTTTTCTGTTTAGCTAAGGAAATACCTCTGAAACAATGACCCAACAGGTCATTCCAAAATAATCTGGAGTGCCACTTGAAAGCCATTGGCACTGACAAAATCCCCATGTGTCAATTGCAAAAAGCAGCTTTCCTTGGAACACTTTACATCCTGTGACATCCAACAACAACATCAGCCATCCCAGGTCCTTTAATTTTTATGTTTTTATTTGTCAAGCAAGTATTAGATAACAGGTATAAGCATGGTTATGAATACATGAAATGGATACCAATAAAAAAAGGAACAATAGGACAGGGACGATAGGCACGTTGGTGCTCTTATACACGCTCCCTATAGACCTCTTAGGAAAGGGATGAGGTCAATAGTAGACAGTCTAAGGTTAAAGTTTGGGGAGTCTGGGGAAGAAACCACAGAGTCAGGTAGAGTATTCCAGACATTGACCACTCTGTTGCTAAAATCGTATTTCCTGCAATCAAGTTTGGTGCTTGAGTTTGTATCTATTGTGTGCTCTTGTATTGTTGTGGTTGAAGCTGAAGTATTCATTGACAGGTAGGACATTGCAGTAGATAATTTTATGTACTGTACTTAGATTGGGCCAAAGGCGGCATAGTTCTAGGTTTCTAGGTCTAGAATTTCACGTCTGGTGGCATAACATATTCTGCTACAAGTAGAAGAGTGGAGAACTCTTCTCGTGAAATATTTCTGGACTTTCTTGACTGTATTAATATCCAATATGTAATGCGGATTCCAGACTGATGAGCTGTATTCAAGTATTGATCTAGCAAATGTTTTGTATGCTCTAGTTAGTAGTGTGATATTACCGGAGAAAAAGCTACACAGGATTAGGTTAACAACTCTTAATGCCTTTTTGGCTATGTAGTTACAGTGGGCTCTAGCACTTAGATCATTAGAGATGAGTACTCCAAGGTCCTTGACATAGTTGGGGTCATCAACAAGGTCTTGATTATTCAGCTTGTATTTTATTTTCTGATTTTTTTTTTTGCCGATATGTAAGACAGAGCATTTGTTTGTTGAGATTTGAAGTTGCTATTTGTTTGACCATTCTGATACATAGTTGAGGTCATTTTGAAGGGCAGCAGTATTGTCAGTGGTGTTGAATAGCTTTACATCATCAGCGAAAAGAACGCAGTTGCTCTTAATATGATCACAGAGGTCATTTAAGTAAAGTATAGTGTTGGTCCTAGAACGCTGCCTTGGGGGACACCACTGTTGACAGGTACAGAATTTGATAGGACGCTCCCTATTCTGACCATTTGTTGCCTGTTTGACAGGAATGCATCTATCCAGTTATGCAGGTGTCCAGAGATGCCATAAGTTTTTAGTTTTAGGAGTAGTTTGTCATATACCACTGAATCAAAGGCTTTACAGAAGTCTATGTAAATAGCATCAATTGCTTTGCCCTGATCAAGTTGTGTAGTCCATATGTTTTTGCAATGTTGGATTTGCAGATTACAGGATAATTTTTTTCTGAAACCAAATTGTTTGTTAAAGAGTAGGTTGTTGCTAAGTGGAGGATAATGGATTGGTTAATAATTGATTCCATGACTTTACAGGTGATGCAACATAAAGGTATTGATCTGTAATTTTCAACTAGGTTGGGGTCTCCCTTTTTGAAGATGGGGATGACCATGGCTAGTGACCATAGGTGAGCTGGTCCTGAAAGATTTTTCAAAGATTATGTTTAGAGGTTCTGCTATGGCAGTGGATAGTTTTTTGAAGAAGTAGGCACATATTCCATCCGGTCCAATAGATAGAGATGGTTTTAGATTGCGTAGTGCTTTTTCAACATTGTCTTCTGTAAAATCGATATGTATTAGATCATTGTAGTTGTCTGTGGTTCGACTAGGAAATACTGGGCATGATCCATTGCTGTTTACAAAGACTGAGCCAAAGAATGTGTTCAAGAGGTTGGCTTTAATAGTGTCATCATTGAAGTCTTTACCATTAGGTCCTTTCAGGGGTGGGATGGACCTCGAGCCTTTAAGTTTACAAAATTGTTTACAAAATTGTAGAAAGCACGGGTGGAATTCCATAGGTGGATAAAAATGCCAAATCCAATCTAAACATTTGGCGATCCACCATAATAATTTATTAAACCTGTATGCTGCCTGATGACTCTGGACAGTTCAGGATAATCAAACAAAATTTACAATGTATAAAGAAAAACAAGATGGAAAGTATCTCCCTCACTCTTACTGGAGGTCCAGATGAAAAGCCCTTCCAAACAACAGCAGAGTTGTTGGATATTATCCAGATCTTTGGGTGGATTGGCTGAATTTAAAGTAGGGATGTCTTGAGAGTGGAGTGGTGCGGTGAACTAGAGGTTGAGTTCTCACCTCACAATCCGGAAGCTGTGAATTTGATCCCAGGTAGAGATAGATATTTCTTTCTCTGGGCCCAATGAGAATATATCTGCTGAACAAAACACCGTATTGGCAACAGGAAAGGCATCCAGCCATTAAAACACTCTGCTAGTTCCATTCGGTTGCCCAGACTCCATCCCGCAAGGGATTATGGGGTCGTTAAAAGAAGAAAATGATGTCTTGACATGAGAGTATGTTTGGTTTAGTGTCCATCTACAGGTAGTCCTCGACTTCCAACTATTTGTTTAGTGACTATACAAAGTTATAATGGAAAAAAGCAACTTGTCCCACAGCTAGAATAGCAAGAATGTTCAAGAACAAATCGGAGAAAGGTTGGAAGTGTCATCAGATACCTGGATCATATTATCATATGTGGTGGACATGTGTAGAAGCCACTGAACTAAAATCCATACATGGCTGGAAAAAATGACGAAACAGCATATAGACTTGAAACCAGAGATATTTTTATTGGATATCTTACCTGAAGGATACAGTAAAGAATTGATATATTTGATTATAAATGTTTTAACAGCAGCTAGAATTGTATTTGCTAAAAACTGAAAAAGTGAAAAAATTCCGATAGAAGAATAGGTGATTAAGAAAATAATGGAATGTGCAGAAATGAATAAATTGACAATAGCAATTAGAGAGCAAGAAGATAAAGAATATTATAAAATTTGGGATTTATTTTATCAATGGCTAGATAAGAGAATAGAGAAATAAAATATATTATAATATAAAGATAACATAATGGCAAAGATAAGACAATGCAGTGATATGTTTTAATTGATTACAATGAAATGAATGATACTATGAACTAGGTTTTGTAAAGTTAAGATTTTGAAAAGGATGACATGAATTTATAATTAAAGTCTAAAAATGATTTGACAATAATATAATATGCACAGTTGATTTATACAATATGAATCTTAATTTAAATTTAGAAGGGAAAGACTGTTGATATCGTGCACAAAAGATATGTGTCAACCAGCACACTGTACAATGGAAGTATGGTTTTAGTTGATGTTTTATGTTTGTATTTGTGAATGTTTGTTGTCAAAAATAAATAAAAAACTTCTTTTAAAAAAGAAAAAAGCGACTTGTGACCATTTTTCACACTTACGACATTGGTCATTCTTGCGGTCACATGATCAAAATTCAAACGCTGTGCAACCAACTCATATTTATGATGGTTGCACTGTCCTGGAATCCCTTTTTGCGACCTTCCAACAAGCAAAACGAAGGGGAAACCAGATTCACTTAACAACCGTGTTAAAGTGGTAGTCTCCGAGTTTGGCGGATTTTGTGCAGACGTTTCATTACCCAACTAGGTTATATCATCAGTGTCTCTTTAAGGGAGGCCTTTTCTTTTCTTATCTTTTTTTTTTTTGCATGGATGTAAAACCTTGGTTAGCAACTCATGGCCTAACCTGCAATAATATTTCTATCTTCAGCTGCAATTACTCTCCATAGTTCCAAAAATTTAATTTGGGACACCTTGCAAGGGAGAGGTTTTGAGGACATGTCTGTGGGGTCTTGAATCTTTTACTCTCTCTCTTTCTATTGCCACTCCTCAAACCCAGAGGTGGTATTCAGCAGGTTCTGACCGGTTCTGGAGAACCAGTAGCAGAGATTTTGAGTAGTTCGGAGAACCAGCAAATCCCACCTCTGACTGGCCCCGCCCCCATCTCTTCTCTGCTTCCTAAGTCCCAGCGGATTGGCTGGGTCTTCTTTGGTTGCCCTGCACAGGAGAACGGAGCTGGAAAGCAGGTTAGCGGGGTGGGGAGGGAATGGGGATTTTGCAGTATCTTTGCCCGGCCACGCCCACCAAGCCATGTCATGCCCATCAAGCCACACCCACAGAACTGGTAGTAAAAAAATTTGAATTCCACCACTGCTCCAACCACAGCATGAGCCATGACTGACATCCAACCTTGAGTGGTACAGCTGGTTCTCAATTTATGACTGGAGACTTAGCAACTGTTCAGAGTTATGGAGACCACTTGGGGCTACTTATGACTTGCATTCAAAGTCCCAACAGTAGTAGTGTCTTTCCTCATCCACCTACTTGGGTGCTTGGCAACGTAATCACACTTTATGGTGTTGGCAAAAGTCAATGAGCAGGTTGGATTCCTTTAACAACCGTGGGACTAACTTAATAACAACTTCACAACCGTAGGACTCACTTAACACCGTAACATTTTACAATGGTTTTGCTGAAAACTGGTACAGATAGTCCTCAACTTACAACAATTCATTTAGTGACTGTTCAAAGTTACAACGGCCCTGGAAAAAGGGACTTACGACTGTTTTTCACAGTTATGACCATTGTAGCATGCCCACGATCACCTGATCAAAATTCAGACACTTGACAACCGGCTCATATTTATGACGGTTGCAATGTCCCAGGGGGTTACACGATCCCCTTTTGTGCTCATCTGACAAGCAAAATCAATGGGGAAACCAGATTCACTTAACAACCGGATTACTAACTTATCAGCTGCAGTCAGGGGTGAGATTCTCCTGGTTTGGACCAGGAGGGCAAACCCCTAGCTCTGATGATCAGCTGGTTCTAAATCAGAGGTGGTATTCAGCCAGTTCGGACCAGTTCTGGAGAACCGATAGCAGAAATTTTGAGTAGTTCGGAGAACCGGCAAATCCCACTTCTGACTGGCTCCGCCCCCATCTCTTCTCTGCCTTCCATTGAGTACCAGCTGATTGACTGAGTCTTCTTCGGTTGCCCTGCACAGGAGAATGGAGCTGGAAACACCCCAAATTTGATCGCAGGAAATATGACTTCAGCAACAGAGTGGTCAATGTATGGAATACTCTACCTGACTCTGTGGTTTCTTCCCCAAACCCCAAAAACTTTAACCTTAGACTGTCTACTATTGACCACACCCCTTTCCTAAGAGGTCTGTAGGGGGCGTGCATAAGTGCACCAACATGCCTACCGTCCCTGTCCTATTGTTTCTTTTTATTTTTCTTATATGTATCTATTTCATGTATTCATAACTATATTTATACTTATACCTGTTATCTTATAATCGCTTGACAAATAAAATAAATAAAATAAATAAAGCAGGTTAGTGGGGTGGGAAGGGAATCGGGATTTTGTAGTAACTTTCCCCTGCCACGCCCACCAAGCCACGCCCACCAAGCCAAACCATACCCACCAAGCCATGCCCACACAACCAGTAGTAGAAAATTTGGAATCCCACCAGCATCCCACCATTGGCTGCAATGATTCACTTAACAACTGTGGCAAGAAAGGTCATACAATGGGGCAAAACTCACTTAAGAGATGTCTCACTTAACAATGGAAATTTTGGAGTCAATTGTAGTCGTAAGTCGAGAACTGCCTGTACTTCCAATTCTCAGCAAACTGCACCCATAGCAAACCATTGGTTTGTTTAATGACTGCAGCAGCTGTTTTATGTCCGCTGCATTTGCTTAATAACTGCTGGGGGGGGAGGGGAGGTAGTAACATTTTCTTACATTTTACGACCGTCGTGACTTTTGAATGTGATGGATAGGCTCCATTTTGGGCCATAGGTACCAAGATTGTCATCCACATACAAAAACTTACATCTTACTCACCAGGGCCTTAGCGACGTCCAGCTGTGGGTTTTTAAATTTTTAATCTTTTAGATGTCTTAAAAGAGTAATTAATAATTTAATTTCATTGTGGGATCTGTTCTTTTGTAAGCTGCTTGGTTTTGGTGGAGCCCTGGAGATTTTGGTAATGGGCAGTTTGAAAATTCGAATAATCTCGAAATAAAATAATTAGGAAGACACGTCAGTGTCTCAACATCATGAGGGAATCTGTGGCCAAAGAGAGTTGGCACTAAGTAAATAGAACTGGCAAGAGTTTTTATCTGCTAAAGTACTGAGCCTTTCACAGCCATAAACAAAGGACTTTTTAAGTCTCATTGATTTCCGGAGGAGAGCTAAACAAACATTTAAACTCTCCTGCTGAAATTAATGGCTTTTAAAAGTGTTTAACTGGGCTTCCCCTCCAATGGTGGGATTCAATTTTTTTTACTACCGGTTCTGTGGGTGTGGCTTGGTGGGAGTGACATGGTTTGGACGGAGTGGCTTGGTGGGCATTGCAGGGGAAAGATACTATAAAATCGCCATTCCCATCCCACTCCAGGGGAAGGATATTGCAAAATCCCATTCTCTCCCCACCCCACTAACCTGCTTTCCAGCTCTGTTCTCCTGTGCAGGGCAACCAAAGAAGACCCAGCCAATCAGCTGGGACTCGGGAGGCGGAGAATAGATGTGGGCGGGACCAGTCAGAGGTGGTATTTGCTGGTTCCCTGAACTACTCAAAATTTCCGCTACTGGTTCTCCAGAACTGATCAGAACCTGCTGAATAGCATCTCTGTTCCTCTCCCATTCTTACCTGGCCTTCTCACTCCAGAGGTGACTTCAATCTTCACAAAAAACTATTGGAAGGAAACATGAATCATTTTTTGCGCTGACCAACAAGAGTGGCAGACAAGGGAGAAAATAGTTCAGGAAGGGGAATAAACAATCAGCCAGGGGTGGGATTCAACTGGAATTGGAATTGGAAGGGACCTTAGAGATCTTCCAGTCCAACCCACTGCTCGAGCAGAAGACCCTATACCATTTCAGAAAAAATGGCTTTCCAGTGTCTTCTGGAAAGCTTCCAGTGATGGAGCACCCATAACTTCTAAAGGCAAGTCATTTCCCTGGTTAATTATTTTCACTGTCAGGAAATTTCTCCGCATTTCTAGGCTGCTTCTCTCTTTGATTAGTTTCCATCCATTGTCCTTTGTCTTGTCTTCTGGTGCTTTGGAAAATAGGTTAACTCTCTATTGGAAGAAATATCCATCTGGTTCAGTTCCAAGCTGGGAGAAAGGCACTGGAGACAAAATGAAGGCTGGAGGCTGATTGCAAAGAAGGTCAATTTATTGGTGAAGCAGAACCACCAAGCAAGTGTGATTCTAAGCAGTTGACTACATGGAGTTGAGAGTGGGGGATATTCAGGGGTGGGATTCTACCAGTTCACACCTATTCGCTAGAACCGGTTGTTAACATTCTAAGCAGTTCTGAGAACTGGTTGTTAGAAGAAATTACTGGCCTAATCCTGTACGGAAGGTAGGAAGGAAACCTTCTGGTGTTGCTTATAGAAACTGCCTCTCCGTTAACCCTTATTACATTCTTGGCAGGACTAGACTTCCTGTCTCAGGAACTTCTCTGGAGTTTTTTCCTCCTCCTTTGCTGGTACTTCGCTTGTGTGGAGTGACCATTCAAAGTTATAATGGCACTGAAAAAAGTGACTTATGACCATTTTTCACACTTACGACTGTTGCAGCATCCCCACAGTCATGAGAGGCCAGGTGAAGAGATGCATGCCTCAATGTGAATGATATTGACTTGGCCACACCCTGCCAATAACATGACCACCAATCCATGCCCACCAATTTAGCCACGCCCACATAACCGGATTGTTAAAAAATTTGAATCCCACCCCTGGAGGTATTTATACCTTCTCTTGGGCTTTGCATTTGAACTTCCTGTTCCTGTGCAAGAACACATATTCTATTGGCTGTTGTCAGACTCCCATGGGGCCATGTCCAAATTCTAGGAGTTTGTCTGAGCTAAGCTTGGTTAAAGTTTGGCTGATGCAATGAAGGGGCTTGTTGGGCAATTCCTATTGTGGCTGAGGGCTAATCCTACCTTTGTTCAGACCTTGATGCAGGGAACTTTTGCCTATGAATAGAGCTTCCTATCTCTTTATCTCTTAAGTGCTGACATCTGCTGTGGGCTGTTAAAGAAGAAGGGGCTGCTTTCCAAGAGCATGTTTCTCCATTTCTCATCCAGGGAAATATAATATTTGACCTTTTTTTAAAAATATTTCTCAAAATATTTCATTCTTCTAGGAGAGGGTTGGGTGCTAACTTTCTATACCCCTGTTCTTTGTGGCAGCCCCTCAAATATTGGAAAACTGTTATCATGTCATCCCTAGTCCTTCTTTTCACCAAGTTAGACATACACAATTCCTGGAACTGTTCTTCATATGTTTTAGCCTCCCGTCTCCTAATCATCTTTGTTGCTCTTCTCTGCACTCTTTCCAAAGTCTCAACATCCTTTTTATAACATGGCGACCAAAACTGGATGCGATATTCTAAGTGTAGTCTTATTAAAGCTTTATAAAGCGGTACTAATACTTCATGTGAACTTGATTCTATATCACTGTTAATGCAGGTTTTTTGGCTGCTGAGACAATGAACACTCCAGTAAATAAATGGATCTTAAGCTTTATTATTAGCTCAAGCAAACCAATTTAAAAGCTTAACATAAAAACCCTAGCTACCAAGCAGGATGATACCCCAATCTCTTAAAGGTAGTCCTCAAGTTATGACCAGAATTGAGCCTAAAATCTTTCTTGCTAAGTGAAACAGTTGTTAAGTGAATTTGACCAATTTTAGACCTTTCTGGCCACAGTTGTTAAATGGCTCTGGCTTTCCCATTGACAAGAGGAAGAGAGGAAGAGAGAGTCAGAGAGAGTCAGAGATGCAGAGAGAAAGAGAGAGAGAGAGAGAGAAAGACAGAAAGAAAAAGGGACACACAGAGAAAAAGATGGATGGAGAAGAGAGAGAGGTGCAGAGAGAAGGAAATACAGAAAGAGAAAATGAAAGGAAGGGAGAGAGAGAGAGATGCAGAGAGAAAGAGAGACAGGAAGACAGAAAGAAGAACAAGAGAGAGAGATGGGGAGAGAAAAGAGAGATGCAGGGAGGTAGAGAAAGAAAAAACAGAAAGAGAAAGAGAGAGGAAGGGAGAGAGAGAAAAGAGAGATGCAGAGAGAAAGAGAGACAGAAAGACAGAAAGAAGGGCAGAGAGAGAGATGGGGAGAGAAAAGAGAGAGAGATGCAGGGAGGAAGAGAAAAAAACAGAGAGAGGGGAAGGGGGAGAGAGAAAAGAGATGCAGAGAGAAAGAGAGAGACAGAAAGAGAAGAAGGGAGGGAGGGGAGAGAGAGAGAGAGAGAGAGAATGATTATATATATTAGTCCCACCAAGGGCACCAAATGATATTTTCTTTTCCCAGTGTGTTCTCAATTCCCATTGATGCTAATGGGACTTATGCCCCAGTATCAAGGGGAGAAAAGACCCCGAAGGCGCCACAAAATATGCAGATGACTGGTTTTTAATGAATGCAAAATATAAAAACAAAAGGAACATCGCAGCCAAGTGGCGTGTGCATAATAAGAAGATTTGGGAGGGAAAACAAAATCCCTACTGAAAAAGAAGCCCATTTAAAAAAAAATCAACCTTGTGGCTGAAGCTGCCCTTAATATGTAATGGACCATTAAGAATAGCAGGCTACTCAAGGTCTATATTGTCAAATCGCAAATACGTTCTGGGAAAATGCAACCCACTGGCAACCCCATTTCTCAACCACTGCCCCACCAAGCTTGAGGGGGAGGGTGAAAATCTAGACTTTCCAGTCTATGGGTTGCTACCTGTATTAACACCCATGAAATGAAAGACATCAAGGAGTTAAACTTTAGGCGTGAGATGTTTGAATATCAGGTAGAAGCAGATAGAAATAGCACTTAGACTTATATATCACTTTATAGTGCTTTACAGCCCTCCCTAAGTGGTTTACAGAGCCATCCTAATGTCCCCAACAGTCTGGGTCCTCATTTTACCCACCTTGGAAAGACGGAAGGCTGAGTCGACCTTGAGGCGGTCAGAATCGAACTCCTGACAGTGAGCAGTAAGTTAGCCTGCAGTACTGCATTCTGACCACTATGCCACCCTGGCTCCTTCCTTCCTTTTTTTTTCCTTCCTTCCTTCCTTCCTTCCTTCCTTCCTTCCTTCCTTCCTTCCTGCCTGCCTGCCTGCCTGCCTGCCTGCCTGCCTGCCTGCCTTCTTTCCTTCACAATAGCACTTAGACTTATATACCGCTTCACAGTGCTTTCCATCTCTCTCTAAACGGTTTACAGAGTCAGCTTATTGCTCCCAACAATCTGGTTCCTCATTTTATCAACCTCAGAAGGATGGAAGGCTGAGTCAACCTTGAGCCAGTCAGAATCGAACTCCTGGCAGTGAGCAGTAAGTTAGCCTGCAGTACTACATTCTGACCACTATGCCACCCTGGCTTCTTCCTTCCTTTTCTTTTCTTTTCTTTTCTTTTCTTTTCTTTTCTTTTCTTTTCTTTTCTTTTCTTTTCTTTTCTTTTCTTTTCTTTCCTTCCTTCCTTCCTTCCTTCCTTCCTTCCTTCCTTCCTTCCTTCCTTCCTTCTTTCCTTCCTTCCCAATAGCACTTAGACTTATATACCACTTTAGAGTGCTTTACAGCCCTCTCTAAGCGGTTTACAGAGTCAGCTTATTGCTCCCAACAATCTGGTTCCTCATTTTACCCACCTCGGAAGGATGGAAGGCTGAGTCAATCTTGACCCAGTCAGGATCGAACTCCTGTCAGGGAGTAAAGTCAGCCTGCATTCGAACCACTGCGCCACCAGAGTTCCTGATGGACAAGAGTTTACAAACCAATGACTTCATGTTTGTACCGATAATTATCACCATCTTTAGATATTACATCCCATGGAGGAGGTCCTCTTCAGATGCCACTGTATGAAAAAAGATATTGAGACTCTAGAGCAAAATGCAACCAGGATGATTGGGAGACTGGAGGCTAAAACATATGAAGAATGATTACAAGAATTGGGTATATCTAGTCTAGTGAAAAATGTGAATA